>JAEAOA010000646.1:2985000-2992500 GCA_016746295.1 Potamilus streckersoni | reverse complement strand
TTGCATGCAGTTGTAGTGTATATGTTATGCCATTACACACTGCTGTTGCATGCAGTTGTAGTGTATATAATGTTTTGCCATTACACTGCTGTTGCATGCAGTTGTAGTGTATATAATGTTATGCCATTACACTGCTGTTGCATGCAGTTGTAGTGTATATGTTATGCCATTGCACACTGCTGTTGCATGCAGTTGTAGTGTATATAATGTTTTGCCATTACACTGCTGTTGCATGCAGTTGTAGTGTATATGTTATGCCATTGCACACTGCTGTTGCATGCAGTTGTAGTGTATATAATGTTATGCCATTACACTGCTGTTGCATGCAGTTGTAGTGTATATAATGTTTTGCCATTACACTGCTGTTACATGCAGTTGTAGTGTATATGTTATGCCATTACACACTGCTGTTGCATGCAGTTGTAGTGTATATAATGTTTTGCCATTACACTGCTGTTACATGCAGTTGTAGTGTATATGTTATGCCATTACACTGCTGTTGCATGCAGTTGTAGTGTATATAATGTTTTGCCATTACACTGCTGTTGCATGCAGTTGTAGTGTATATAATGTTATGCCATTACACTGCTGTTGCATGCAGTTGTAGTGTATATGTTATGCCATTGCACACTGCTGTTGCATGCAGTTGTAGTGTATATAATGTTTTGCCATTACACTGCTGTTGCATGCAGTTGTAGTGTATATGTTATGCCATTGCACACTGCTGTTGCATGCAGTTGTAGTGTATATAATGTTATGCCATTACACTGCTGTTGCATGCAGTTGTAGTGTATATAATGTTTTGTCATTACACTGCTGTTGCATGCAGTTGTAGTGTATATAATGTTTTGCCATTACACACTGCTGTTGCATGCAGTTGTAGTGTATATGTTATGGCATTACACACTGCTGTTGCATGCAGTTGTAGTGTATATAATGTTTTGCCATTACACTGCTGTTGCATGCAGTTGTAGTGTATATGTTACGCCATTACACACTGCTGTTGCATGCAGTTGTAGTGTATATAATGTTTTGCCATTACACATTGCTGTTGCATGCAGTTGTAGTGTATATGTTATGCCATTACACACTGCTGTTGCATGCAGTTGTAGTGTATATAATGTTTTGCCATTATACTGCTGTTGCATGCAGTTGTAGTGTATATAATGTTTTGCCATTACACTGCTGTTGCATGCAGTTATAGTGTATATGTTATGCCATTACACACTGCTGTTGCATGCAGTTGTAGTGTATATGTTATGCCATTACACACTGCTGTTATATGCAGTTGTAGTGTATATAATGTTATGCCATTGCACACTGCTGTTGCATGGAGTTGTAGTGTATATGTTATGCCATTGCACACTGCTGTTGCATGCAGTTGTAGTGTATATAATGTTATGCCATTGCACACTGCTGTTGCATGCAGTTTTAGTGTATATAATATTATGCCATGACACTGCTGTTGCATGCAGTTTTAGTGCATATACAATTGCTACTGTTGTGTTGATAACAAAGATAAATAATTGTAAGTTTTAGTGTTGTTCATTAAAAACACATGTTTGTTGAAACATACAGTAATGGGTCTAATTGTATTTACTGTTCTTATATAGAAATTTGCCTGCCCTTATGAATTGCAAAGTCCAGTTTATGAAATGCCAGATGGGGAATTCCCATTTTGTGTATATATTTAATTAATTACTGGTATTTTTATGCAAACATTTGTAACTAGAAATTGAGGCAAAGAGAACTTAGTGTTTACATTCTGTGTCTGTAAAGTTTGTCTTAATTTTGTTTTTCTCTTTTATCTCCCACATTATGCTTGTATTTATAAAATAAAACTAGTATCATATTACATTGTATATACTGTATCATATTACATTGTATATACTGTATCATATTACATTGTATCTACTGTGTTAAAGATTGACTTTCATCATGCCAGCTATGTAAATAGTTACTTGCATTCATATTAATAAGAACCAGGTAGAGTCGACCACGTACCATATCTGTTGGGTCATAATTTAGTGTATTAGTAAATTAAGAGTATTTTATGATATACACATGCAGTATTGTGATGTGTTTGTGATTTAGGTTTTTAACATAGCTTTAAAATAAATTTCAGTCATATCTCTGTGATGTCTGCAGTGTGACAGTTTATAGTGATGTCTAGCACTGAGGCATCATGCCACAGACATGTAGCATGATGTCCCACCCAATCACATTATCCTAACACCAGGCCAACCAGTCCTAACACTAACCTCTTAATGATGAGTGCCAATCGAGGCAACTTTTAGTACCATTTTTTAAAGTCTATGGTATGACTCATCCGGGGTTCGAAATTGCGACCTACCGCATATGAGGAAGACGCTCTAACCACTAGGCCACTTGTTCAGTCACATGTAGTATACTGATTGGTATATCGACATCAGCATGAATAAAACTTATAAAAATCTATTTATGCTTGGAAACATATCCTGTTACAGAATTCTGTAAAAAATAATCTTGTTAGTTTTGTGATTCCAAATAAGAAGCATGTCATTGGCAGCATTTCATACAAAATCATGGTTTAGATTGCAGTATTCCACGAGAGGGCTATGCTAATTAAATTGTTCCATTAAAATGTGAGACAGTTTTAGGATTTCTCATTTGAATATGTTCCCCAATCACATTATGTTAGGATTATTAGCATGCTACCCTCGCAAATTCAGCCCTAACAAAAATTGAAAATAGTCTTATAGTCTAATTTTAGATAAAGGGCAGTAAACTCTTACAGGTCTGTTTGTAACGGTAGTGTTTTAGCGACCTAGTAATTTTAACCCTTTATTAGGGTTTGTCTAGACATCTGTCTTTTTTGTCATTTCCGTAGAATATTTATTTAATCAATCTATGCACCTTCAAAGCATTGAAGTCTGCCATGACTCTTGCTTTGTTATATTATGTATACACCACTCCCTCGATAACTCGCGGACATTGGGGTCCAAAAACATCGACTGCGATATAAGCGAGGGCACGAGTTATCGAGGGACCTATAACAAACAAAAAATATAACAATGGGATAGACGCACAAGGAAAAGGGGGTGGGGTGGCTTGGCATGTTGAATACTTAATTAATAATCGCGCTAAGATTAACAGTGGATAAATATCTTTTCATATCGGTGTACTTTGTTTAGTTTTTCCTCACAGAGTAACATTAATTTCAGGATAACTTACAGTATATTGAGGAAATCATCTAAACATTATTCCTCCTGGTTTCCGTTGGCTTAGCACATGTTCTTCACACGTGTATTACGTCACTTATTTTTGTGGTGAATGGTATACATTCTAACTTTATTGTTTGATCCAAAGTAGACGGTTTTTTTTCAAATACAAAAGATCGACACATTTAAAAAAAAACAATGTTGATCGAACGATGTGTAGATTTTTTATTGCGGTAGAAGTAAAATGGAAGAAAAAAATTCACAAGGTTTAACCATCACCAACATGAATTTAATGGGTCTAAAAATTTAAAACAACATAAATTCGAACACGATAACACTTACGGTTTGTGACATGTTTGAGAAATATCACTTCACATTTTGAAAAAATGCTAATTTCACAATATAGATTCTATCTTTACAGGCAATACCGTATTTTCCGCCCTATAAGTCGCTCCTCTTACCATAATCATGTCTTTCATACCACCGACCATTGCATGCGACTTGGTAATTTCCAACTTCCTGTAAGAAATATTATACAATTGTTTAAGAGTTATATAAAAGTCAGTATTACAATAGACTTTGTAGACTTTGACTTTGCCTTGAGTTGTATCTGAATTGTTGAAAGTCCATGACCTGCAGAACGCCGTACCACAATCCATTTTCATAGATTCTCCTCGAGAACTGGCCAACTTGCTTTGCCACTACGATTTCCCTTCTTGGCTTTTTTTGTTGACCTTAACTCATCTTCTTTTTATGCCAGTCACGCACAATCTTCTGCTTACGTTGAATTTTCTTTCTGCTGCACGATTTCCATTTTCTTTCGCAACGTTATTGTAAATCTATATTTTATTAATGCTTCATTGTATGAACGGTACATATTTATATATCGATCATTTCCACAACCCAAGCGAACTTCAAAGGCACTTTAAACGCTACAGTAATTTTGATACATTGATGAAGACATCACCAACATGAATTTAATGGGTCTAAAAATTTGAAACGACATAAATTAGAACACGATAACACTTGCGGTTTGTGACACGTTTGAGAAATATCACTTCACATTTTGAAAAAATGCTAATTTCACAATATAGATTCTATCTTTACAGGCACTACCGTATTTTCCGCCCAATAAGCCGCTCCTGCGTATAAGTCGCTCCTCCGCACTTACCATAATCATGTCTTTGATACCGCCGGCCATTGCATGCGACTTGGTAATTTCCAACTTCCTGTAAGAAATATTATACAATTGTTTGAGAGTTATATAAAAGTCAGTACTACAATAGACTTTGGTTTTGCCTTGAGTCGTATTTGAATTGTTTAAAATCCATGACCTGCAGCACGCTGTTCCACAATCCATTTTCGTAGATTCTCCTCGAGAACTGGCCAACTTGCTTTGCCACTACGATTTCCTTGCTTGGTTTTTTTTTTTTGTTGACCTTAACTCATCTTCTTTTTTATGCCAGTCACGCACAATCTTCTTGCTTACGTTGAATTTTCCTTCTGCTGCACGATTTTCGTTTTCTTTCGCAAATGCTACGACGTTTAACTTAAATTCTGCATCATATTTTTTTCTAGTTGTTGGTGCCATGATAAATGGCACGAATTTAATTTAAAACAAAACTTATGGACTTATGCTAATATAACAATTTTAAATCATACGTTATTTGGGAAACTATATTTTATTAATGCTCCATTGTATGAACGGTACATATTAATATATCGGTCATTTCCACAACCCAAACGAACTTCAAAGGCACTTTATACCCTACAGTGGTTTTAATACATTAACGAAGACATTGCAAATTCACCTAACAATTGAAACTGTTCACCAACCTTCCAGTTAATTTTTTTTTTATTAATTACCGGTACTTTGAAGTTCTCTCCATGAAGCCAGTCGTGGCTTAATCCAGAGTTAAAACTAGAGCAATCATCCGAGGAAATATTCATAATATGTTTTTTTTTTTTTTATAACAAGCCATTGCGAAACCAACCGAAAAAATGATTGTGTGTTTTTATAAACTACTATTAAAGTAAATTATGAAGCGCTACCAGAGGTCTTGGAAACGCTTTACAATGACATAATTCGTTATTTAAAATAACAAAATAATCCCAGTTCTGCATTCTGTATTTATTTGAGTACATCAAAAGAACCCGATGCAATAGCTGGGCAGCAAGTTCAAAGGACTTTGACTAGCAGCTTGGGTGGGAAACTGTGCTGAAATTTACAACGACTGAATTTAGCGACAAAGATTCTAAGATGTACATGCCGAATAATAAAGGAAATACAATGGCAATCGTTATTTCAATATTTTTTTTATTTATTAATAACAACAAATTTTAACACATAAATAACTAAATATTATTTGACTATTTAATTTGATGATCTTATCGTCTAATACTTACGTGTACCGTAAGTTTCCAGCAATTGGCTTACCTGTATACCGGCAGATGCATTTCGCTAAAGCACAGCATCACTGCGCATCAGTCACAATCGTTAAAAAAATTTATTTATCGTATAAGTCGCTCCTGCATATAAGTCGCACACGTCATTTTTAAGAAAAAAAAAACGAAAAAAAGTAGCGACTTATAACCTGGAATATACAGTAACCACCATTTTCGATGATAAAAACGAACTATGTATCAAGGTTAAATTTGCCAATTTCAATTTCTTTTCACGACTTTTTTCATGTTTAACACATTTTAAAATATATTTTCCTTGGGAAAAAAATCGGGAGCCAAGCCAGACACCACGTTATAAGCGGGTTTGCTAGTTATCCAGGCGTGAGTTATCGAGGGAGTGGTGTATATTGTTTCTAATATACAGTGTCTATAATATATATATATATATATATATATATATATATATATATATATATATATATATATATATATATATAGTATGGGCTGCCAAGTTAAATGATTTATACTAATATCTAGTTAGTCATATACTAATTTGCTAATCAATGTTTTGTTTTCTTGCATCTTGTGTAGTTTCTGGGCGAATGTTTTGGGATGAATGTTTACTATACGCATGACATGCACATGTACCAAGGCTGCCCTGTTTGGCCTTGAAGTGAATGAGCTAAATATGCAGTGTTTGTTTGGAAAACACATGCTGTCAGAAATCGGCAAAGGAGAGATGGTTGAGGTCATGGAAGGATATCCTTAGTATCAAATCAGCCCAGTGGTAAACCTTGTGGGGTCAGTGGAAACCCCACCACCACCATTGGCTAAAGTTAGTTGCACAGAACCAACACATACCATTACTTCTGGGGATGGAGAGGATAAAGGACAGAACCATCTATCACTGGATAAGATGTATCAATCAATGCAGCAGTCAAAGCAGAGCTCTCTTTGATCTGAGCAAAACATTATGGAAATATTCCCCACTTTTAAGCAACACAAATGTGGTAAACTTCCACATGTCAGAGCACTGCCTTCGGGCCTTGGAGTGCATGGGATTATGATTAATCAGCTGGACCCAATAATTATAATAATGCTGCTGAACCGACACCAGCTGTCCAGCCATCACTGGCAGTTGCCTCAACATTACCAGCTGTCCCAGCATGAAGACCTCTTGGCCAGAATGTGGGGATCTTAGTGATATATCCATGTCTATCTGGACAGTCAGCATCATATTATTATTTCAACAGCAATTTTGATGAGCCATGGCTTTTGAACAACCAGCACAGGTGCATGCAAGATATGTGCAGTGATGGTGCTAGAAAGGCTAGCATTGCTGTAAAGGCTGGCAGTGCATCAATGCTGATAGTACAGGAAAGGATGGAGATACTGGCAGTGATGGAAAGACTGGCAGTGCGGTACTGCCGACAGTGCAGGAAAGGACAAGGATACAGGCAGTGCTGGAAAGGCAAGCATTGTGGCGATGCTGGCAGTGCTGTCTTTACCAGCCATGCTGGATATTAGAATACTCAAGGCTTATACTCAAGGAAGAGCACATGTCTTGCACAGATAGTATTGAGCAGAGTTGACAAGGCCACCTGGCATGACTATGCTGAGCTTGAAGCTGAACCAAATGAGAACCTGATGCGCAATAATGGTGATGATTCATTGATAGTCACATGTGCACCCACATCAACCCCTCTTATGCAAACTGGCTGTATGATACTGATTTGAGCTCTCTGGAGCTCTCTGTTCCCTCAGAAGAAGGGAGGGTGCTGATCCAGGTCAGTTGGAGGGGCTTCAGGTTTCGTACATCAACAATCCCCTCGCCCATCCACATGATACACTGTTAGATCAGGAGATGGATGCCATTCGATAACGGGATATGGTCCCA
>JAEAOA010000646.1:2930000-2980000 GCA_016746295.1 Potamilus streckersoni | reverse complement strand
TATGCTTTTTAGGTTTTAAAACTCAAACATTATGTAGTGTAAACTTATGTCATTTTTATTATTGTTTTAATTACATGGCATGAATTTGAGAATATTCTGAACAAGAAGACTGCTGTGTAAACTAGCATCCATATGTTCTATTAATAGTAGCTATATATGACACATTTTTCAAGAAAAGAAACAGATTTCTTGAATTTGTTAGACGTATTCATCACTTTTTCGAGGTGCATTTGTGGGCTACCTTGAGTATCCATTCTTGATCCTGGTGTTGTTGGAATTGATGTTGTTGCAGTTTTTGTAACGGTTTTTGAGTTTATGGGGTGGATGAACACCAGCTGTTAAGTGTAAATGTGGACAGGCAAAAATAACCTGGCAAAGGACAAGCTGGAAGAAATGGAACTTTGTTGGGTTGCTGCTCAAGACTGACCTAGATGGTAGGAGATAGTTGCAGCCTTATGTCCCAGACAGGATAAAGAGGGCTAACTATTAATTACTCTTTTGTTATATATATTTAGGTAGTGGACAACTAGTCTTTACTTCTAAAAAATGGCACTATATGTTAAATGAAATGGGTTTTATCATTGTGACCATTGGATTTTTTTAGTTAGAAAGAAGAGATCTTTTTAAATTTCAAAAGGGAGAAATTATTTAGAATGAAGAATATGAATAATGTAATATAGAACTGGGCACATTATCATGTTCATTACAGAATTGGAAAACTTTATGATCATTGAGTGATTAGTTAGATGTAGACTAATTAGAGTGAGTTTTGCAAAAAGTTTTTTGGTTGTATATGGTTCTTGCCTATTTGTGACAAGAATTTTAGCCAGCTGCAGATTCTGGTTAGTAACAACCATGAATGCACATTTTCTTACGATTATAGCATGTAATACATAGATTACACTTTTAAGCTCAGTGTAATACATAGATTACACTTTTAAGCTCAGGTTACCCTTTTTTGCTATTTACATCAGTATTAATTATGCATATACCACTTTTGGGGCTGGTTTGTATGCAAATTGTTGCTTTATGTATTCATTGAGACAGTTATTGGGATATAGTTAAATGAAAATTAACTGCTTGTGAGTAACTGGTTTTATTAACACTGGAAGATTCCCATGAAACTTTCAACCTGCATTCATGCCATCGTCTAGACTTAATGAAAATCTTGAAAATATTATGATTTTGGAACTCTTCCTGAATAGACGGTCATATTACCATGGTTTATTTTCTAAAAGATTTCTTATGGTGGATTTTTTAGATCTTAAATCAAAATGGTGCAGATATGATGTGTGATCTTGTCATCACTATTTCTCCTGAATGAATGGTCATATCAGCATGGGGTTTTCACTAAAATAAATTTTATTATATCTAGTTGGTCATAAATGAAATTGGTGCCAATCCAACCTTTGGTATGGCTGTCACAATGGCCATCTTGAAAGTCACTACTTTTCCTTAATTACTGGTTATATTAGCATCATACTTTCACCAAAATACTTCTTCTGATATCTAGTTGTAACTAAACAGAAACGGTGCCAATCTGATATCAAAGATAGACACCATGACATTCAGTGTGAAAATTTTGTGATCACTACTCCTCCTAGACAAAAAGTTATATCAGTATGATGCATTGTTTGTTCTAAATTATTATTATTGTTATTATTATTATCATCATGTGCAGTGCATGTTGAGCCGTTTAGCATCATCAGCATGGTGCAGAGCCTGCAGTCCATGGGGAAACTTTGTCAGTAGACAGTTGTTCATAATGTGTGACATGGTCTAAAGAGCTCCACAGCAACAGGAAGAGTCTGTGGCCTGTCCCCATTAGACAAGGTTGACTGCACAACGACCTTATCCTGTCCGTGGTCCACAGATAACATGGAAGGTTGAAGTCAGGAGGGCAGACAGATGGCTCAGCTTTAAGGAAGTGGATTACAACATTTGTTGAAGGCCACTCAACACTTCATGCCAGAATAGCTGTCTTATTCTCCAGCAATGAACCTAACTAGATTGGACATCTCAAAGTCAAGCGGACTGCTGGATGTGAAGTGATGTCCATGTACAGTGGAAGTTTCTCACTGGCATAAACCTTAGCCAACACTTCTGTGGTTTCTTCCTTATGACGCAGATATAGAGGAGTAATGTTGCTGAGTCCTGGCAGCCATGGTGAAGGAGTAGGATGTAGTGTTCCAGAGATTATGAGCATTTTTGTGTTTAGCTGGACATCAATTAACTTGGTGTGAGACGATTGAGCCCAGACAGGAGCACAATATTCAGCAGTTGAATAACAGAGGGCCAGTGCTGATGTTTTGATTGTCTGAGCACTAGCACCACAGGTTGAGCCACCCAGTTTGTGGAGTATGTTGTTTCGAGTGCTAAGTTTTACTGCAGTTTTTTTCACGTGGTTGTAGAATGTCAGTGATCTGTCCAGATTCACACCAAGGTATGTAGGTGTTCGGTCATGTTTTATTTGCTGCTCATTGAGGAGGATGCAAAGCTCATGGCTCACATCTGCATTATTATGGTGGAAGACACTGGAGACTGTTGCTTTTGGTTGTAGATGCCATTTCTTGAAGAAGTCTGTCATATCCTCCAGGTCCTTGTTCAGTAAATCCTCAAGCTCGGTAAATGAGTGACTTTGGGGCCCAAGGGTAATGTCATCTTCATAAAGAAACTTGTGTGACTGTGTTACAGGTAAGTCATTGATATAGACATTGAACAAACTTGGTGAAAGAAAAGACCCTTGTAGGAGTCCATTAGTCTGGCACCTCCATGATTTGCACTCTGAAACGCATGCCGTGAAGGAACAATTTGATAGTCTGAACTATCCAGCATGGCAATACTCTGGAAATTTTCAAAAGCAACCCTGCATGCCAGACAGTGTCATATGCCGATATTAGATCAAGGAAAACAACTCCAGTTTTAAGGTTTCTGTGAAAACCGTTTTCAACATACGTAGTCAGGGCAAGGTCTTGATCACAAGTGCTATGGCCATGCCTGAAACCTGCTTGCTCAACAGTTATGAATTTCTCCATGTGTGGACCAATTCTTTGAAGAATCAGGTGCTCCAGTACCTTAAAACAGAAAGCAAGGAGATCAGCCAATAATTTGCTGCATGGTGGGGATCTTTGCCAGGCTTTGGGATGACAATAATTGGTGGCTGGCACCACAAAATTGGCATGCACTTTTACCTAACAACCCAGCCATTCCATTGCTTTCAGGCCACTTCAAGAACTCATATCCATCTGCTTTGCCTGATTTGATGAAAATGATGCATAGTTGACAAACATTATGTTCCCCACAGCAGTTAATTTAAAGTTCTTATTATTAAAGATGGTTTTAACACTCATTAGTTAAAAGAAAATTCATGTCAGCCAGTATTGCATCAAAGGATTCATTTTTCAAAAATGCCCAACAGTATTGGGAGAAAGTATTTTAACATTAAGGTCTTTCAGATTTGTTTAAACAATGATGATTGACATTGAATATGGCCATCATTACTGAAAATAGAGAACCTTTAAATCGCTTCAATTTGGAACTGATCAGCTGAATTTGGAAGAAATCATCCTGGCATAAAAGCCTTTCAAATTACACACATGATACCAAACACCATCAAATATTACTTCAGTTAAATTTTTAAATCTGAAACTTCTTCTCAAAAATTCTTAACAGGATTGACCAAATTTGATAGAAAGCATCCTGGTCTAAAGCTCTTCCAGGTTCCTGTAAATGATGCCAATCTATTAAATATGGCCACCATTACTATCACTTACACGAAAATGAAATTGCTAATTTTCAACAAACACTGAATAAAATTGGATCAACTTTGATAAAAAGTATCCTGACCTGAAGTGCTTTCAGTTTTGTTTATAAAATTATCCCCAGCTACCATAAGATGTGATCACTGTTACTAAACATGAAACATTTAAAACATCTCTAAATGCACTCAACTGAATTCAGCCAAATTTAAAAGAAAGCATACTGGCATTGAGTATACCGTTAGTCAGGATCTGACTGATGCATATTTTCACATCTCTATCCACCAATGCGTTAGAGAATTTCTCAATTTTGCTTAATGCAACACAATTTATCAGTTCAAAGTCTTTCCCTTTGGTCACAATATCAGCCTTTGGCATATACCAAGGTTATTGATTATGTTGTCACCCTGTTCCAGTTGTCATCTATGACAATGGTAGCCCACCTGGTTGACATACTCTAGAAACACATGGTTAAGTTTAATATTGCTGTAAAGCATTCTCTCATTTAGGTCATCTATGCTTTGTATAAAATTGGGAAAAGTCAGACCTCCATCCATCCCAGAATTGTGTCCATCTGAGTACAGAGCTTTTAACCAACCTGAATCTAGTGTGGCTTCCTCTTGTTTGCATAATCAGATTGAACTCATTAAGTCTGTTTCCAACAGGACTTGGATTTCAGAGAGAGAGAGAGAGAGAGAGAGAGAGAGAGAGAGAGAGAGAGAGAGAGAGAGAGAGAGGAGAGGAGAGAGAGAGAGAGAGAGAGAGAGAGAGAGAGAGAGAGAGAGAGAGAGAGAGAGAAAGAGAGAGAGAGAGTAGTCACAGACTTGATCACACACTGCCATTTTTTTATATACCTCTTACAATTGATACTGCTTGCACTATGCTGCCTTGATCAAACAGTCATAATCAGGCCCGAGATATAATCATTTCTGCATCAGGGGGCACAACCCAAGTTGGAATCTCTTTAAGCAGAGGGCACCAAATTTACCCAACTTGTATGTTCTAATTTGGCGGTTTCTTCATCGGTACAACAATCTCCATATCAACGTAAAATACTCTATCAAGGAGATGTCAAGTCCTTCACATGGAATGGTCTCTCAACTCATCGGTCTTAACTCAGATCTGCACACTTGGGGTGGGCATCCAATGATGGACATTTTTGCACATAATTTGAATCCCAAGTTACCCACCCCAGTCTCTCCAGTCCTGGACCCTGAAGCTTGATCTATGGATGCACCATCAGTCATTTGGGACATTTACCTATACTCCTCCCACAGTCCAAATACCAAAAATAATTCAGAAGGTATCAGACCTGAAATGTGGGTTTATTCTGAAAACCCTCTCAGATGGGGTAAGTCTTAGGTTACCGATCTACTCAATCTAGCGATAGATCTGTCCAGGAAGATTGGCAAACCTGATGTTCTCCAACAACAATTATCAGGACAACCTTACAAAACAAACTATTTAAACCTTCAGTTATGGAGAGAATCTTGAGACCAAAATGGCCCTCTGTTGTGAAGGCTTATGAGAAGGTGGCATGTTTTTTGGGATGGTTGCATACCAATAACATCATCCCTCTGATTGCCTCAGTCCCTCAACTGGCAGACATTTTCTTTGATAAGAAACAGTTGTCTCCAATTAATATCAAAGACTCTACTGGTAGACTTGATATTGAATCTTTTCATGATTCTTTATCTCAATCGACTGAATTCCCTCTGTCATGGGTTTTAAAATGGCTCAATGTAAAAAAATTCAAGCCTCTAGCCGACACCTTGCTAAAGATTCTATCTATCAAGACATGTTTCCTGACAGCTTTATCGTCTGCATGAGGTACATGCCCTTTCTGATCAGATGGTTTAGCCTCATGCTTTTTCACTTGTGACTGCAGGTGAGAAGCATATTAATATCTTTAGTCCGTCATAATTACCACAAACAAGTCTCATGAAAATTGCTTATATGATAAATTTAATCTTATCTATGGAACTAAATGAAGTACATTATATTTTTATAACTGCAAAAATAGTTAAATGTTACATAATCAAAGATCTGCTCTCCATTTTCAGGGTGGAAACTGTAGAGTTATGGCTTACTGTCAGTCTCTGGCCACACTGGTTGTGTCCCAACCCTCAGCTAGTCCTCTCTTTCCTGGATTTGGAGTGAAGAAGGTGAGTTAACTGGGCACTTAACTGTCACCCAAGGTAGGTAATTGAAACAATGGTGCTTTGCTTTGCAAGTGGCAGCATCAACATCAAGATGCAATGTTTAACTTTCTCCATTGAATACCCAATCACATAACATTCTGAAAAAACTGTTTCCTTATGAATCCAGCCTTCCTGAAAAGATGAAAAAATGTGTCTTTTCTCTCAACATATTTATATAAATGAAGGAAGTTTCTTTGTACAAATTGCATCCCCTTGTCCCTACTCCATGGCAACCAATATATCAGGTAAAGCTTGAGCTAAACCAAGGCAGGTGGGAGGGAGAAGCCAACTGCTACACACAGATTGGTCTTGCCATCCCTTTTTTGTAAAGTTTATGCTCTCTTGTGTTACCTATTCATAAACTTCTTTGTGACAAGGAAGATCCACAAACTGCTGACCTTCATCTCTCTATTCACAAAGCTTGGTCTAGGCTATTGATACTCAGTCAGTCAGCTGGGTGATTGTAGGTGTTTGCCTCTCCCACCTATCTTTCATGATCCCAAAGGTACTTTAAAAGGGGATGATCAGATTTGACAAGTAGCTCTGACAAGTCATTGATGGAGCAAATTTCTTGGTAATCAATCTACTCAACCTTGTAAAAAAAACTTTCCCAAGGAGATTACTGCAAATGCTACATTGCTCCAACAACCTTGGTTATTTAGCTTTCTCTCTCTGTGGACAAACTCCATCTTACTATGTAACTGGTGTGAAGGGAGCCTTGGCTTTAAATGAGTTCAGTATATGAATCATGGAGAAGATTTAAACAGCATTAAGATCCTCCACTTTGAAGGTGTACAATCAAATGTGATGCAGTTTTTTGTCAGCTGATATCTGTCCAATGACATCAACTAATTGGCAACAATTTTTTAAACTCTTTAGTTGTAAACTAAGGAAAAGAAAGAAACAAAACCAACAATATTTTTTTAATTAACATATAATTTATTTCTCTTAGTTACAAAGTGAAAACTTAAGAGGAACTTAAACTATTGTGATTTCAATCCCAAATAACCCTAAATGTTCTATCACAAGTCCTGAAGTATAGAATGTTTTGAATGAATTCAAATATTGAATGTGTTGATGTACCAATAGTCTTGAATGTGCAGAAATACCAATGGTCTTGATGTATCATAATGATATAATCAAAAGAAGCCTTTGAATGAATTCACAATAATCCCAAACTAGTGTTTTAGTCCAAAAACTCAATGAGCACTTTGTAATTCCAGTGAATGATTTAATAAATGATTCCTCCAAAATCATATTAGAACACAGCAGTAAATGATTCCAGACTGAACTTAAAAGAGGAATGAATAAGTATTTACCTCATCCTGTATATAATAATTTTACTTGACCAGAGACGCAACATTTAAATGGAAATATTGCATGTATTCATCAGGCCTTGAACTTAAGTTCAAGTAATCATCTTGTAAAAACTTACAAAAGTCAGGTAGACACAACCCACAGCCAAGACAATAGACAGTAAGGCCAAAATTATACCCTCAATCTAGGAAAACGGTCAAGCACACAATTGATATGAAACTTCTTTAAGGCTAGATTTGCCTCACTTTGAGTCCTGTCTTCAGCGTTACTGAAGCTGCTTTGTTGAAAGACATGTTACCTGATAGCCCAAATAAACTCCGTAGAACTAATTACCTCTAATTCCTATCCAATGGTTCAGTCCTGTTAAAACAACCTGACAGTTTGTGTAAGAAGAGGCTGATATCTTCAAGCAATAAGAAAGTAACCATTCACCCTCATTATTTGAGTCGTTCAGAAGCAGAGTTGCAGGACCTAGCTCACATATTAAAGTTCTATTTAAGGTTCACAGAAAGTATCCATGTTGCCCAACAAGTTTCTTTCCTGGCCATTAAGACAGAACGCATGACATAACCTTGCAATCACTAGCCTCAAGGCACAGTTGGTTCATTTGACTGGTGCATTCTCTCTTGCGATCAGGTGTGCCCAATGAAGATCACAGCTCATAAAGTTTAAGTGCTGTTGAATAGTCTAGCATTGGAATGCAATGTTTTGATTCAAGACATTGTGGAGTCAATTGACAGGCATGAACAGTCAAATTTCTCCAGTTCTGTCTGCACAATATGGAATCATGGATGAGAGTTGAACCTTGGTGCTGGCTAGCTATACGATCATCATGTCCCATTCATGATGGCACAACCTTCACTACAGGCAAGGGATCTATAGCTAGTATTGCAGTTTATTCTCATATGTTAATATGATTGTGTAAATATTTTCAAAGAAATATAACATGCTAAAACATTTCCTTTCATATCTGGACAACAGATTGGCAACACTTTCATTGTGGTGACCATACTGGACAACAGATTGGCACCACTTTCATTTTGGATTCATTTAAATGTTTCATTTCATTCAAGATATGAACCTCACATCATAATACTGTTTGGTGTCCAGACAGTTTGTTCCATTCACCTTTCTTTATAGGCCTCCTCCTGAATCAAAAGTTGTATTGATACGCCAGAAGACATCATCTAGTTGGTCCTAAATGAAAATGGTGCCAATTTAATGACCAGTATAGCCATCCCATTGGTCATGTTGAAAATCTTGTTATCACTACTTCTCAGTGGGTGGTCACACTAACATGCGATTTTATTTAAAATATATTTCATGACCATCTTCTTGGTCTTAAATAAAAATGGTGCCATATTACTTTCCATATGACCAAAAAAGCAGTCATCTTAAAGATTTTGTTATCACTACTAAATGGAAGTTCATATTGCCATGAGGTTTTCACCGGAAAACTTCTTACAATGTCTGGCTGGTCCTAAATGTAAGTGGTGCTAATCTGTTGTACAGTATGGTCACCACATGGTCCTAAATGAAAGTGGTGCTAATCTGTTGTCCAGTATGGTCACCACATGGTCCTAAATGAAAGTGGTGCCAATCTGTTGTCCAGTATGGTCACCACATGGTCCTAAATGAAAGTGTTGCCAATCTGTTGTCCAGTATGGTCACCACATGGTCCTAAATGAAAGTGTTGTCCAGTTGGTCACCACAGCAGTGATCTTGAAAATCTTGTCATTGCTATTTATCCTTAATGGAAAGTAATATTGCCATGGGGTTTTCACCAGAAGTCTAGTTGGTCCTAAATGAAAATAGTGCCAATGACCTCCAGTATGGCCACCATCTTGAATATCATGTTACCGTTTGTTCTCATGAATAAAGTCATAAGAACATGGGGTTGTCAGTAGAAGTATACATATAGTATCTAAGCTGGTCCTAAATAAAAATTGTGCTGGTTTTACATCCATTATGGCAACCATAATGGCCATCTTGAATTTATCATTACTCCTCCTGGATGGAAAATCACATCATCATTGTGATGCCAATCTGACATTCCACTATGGCCACCATGGTAGCCATTTTGAAATTCTTGTTATTGCTACTCCTTCTAATAGAAAGTCTTACTGACATGGGGTTTTCACCAGAAGATTAATTATGATAATATAGTTGGTCATGAATGAAAATAGTGCTGATCTGACTTCAAATATAGCTGCCACAAGAAACACATTCAAAGTTTTGTGAACAATTCTTCTGGTCATATCAGCATAGGATTTTCACCAAAAGTGGAATCTAGTTTGTACTCAATGGAATGCTTTGCATACATTATGCCTGCACATTTTAACCAATAGAGCATCAGTCCCTTCCAGTGACACTTGCTTCTAAAGGAACCTACATTTGACCTGGTAGAGCTTATTTGATCTCAACTTTTACCATTTCAAGAATAAACACTGTATTCATCAAAATATAATGAAATAATTACTGAAACTTATCTGTATTGCAGATCAGCACATTGGATTTCAAGAGTAGTCAGTACTTGATGTTACATTCCAAAGTAATACGAGACTTGGCCTTCCACCCTGTTGTTGAGGATGGCATGTTACTCAGCTGTGGACTGGACAAAAAAGTTAAAATGACCAGTATCATCAGCAATGCTGTTGTCCAGAGGTAAGTTGGCTTTAGGTTCCCCTTTCTCGTAAAAGCTGCAGATGAAATTGGATAGAATTAACTGTGTGTGTGTGTGTGTGTGTGTGTGTGTGTGTGTGTGTGTGTGTGTGTGTGTGTGTGTGTGTGTGTGTGTGATTTTCAGTCATATCACTACAATGTCTGCAGTGTGGCAGTTTACAGTCATGTTTAGCGCTTAGGGCATAATACCACAGACATGTAGCATGATGTTCCACCCAGTCATATTATCCTGATACCAGGCCAATCAGTCCTAACACTAACCTCTTAATGCTGAGTACCAAGCAATGCAACTGTTAGTACCAATTTTATGTCTTTGATATGACTCATCCAGGGTTTGAACCCATGACCTCCTGCATCAGAGGGTAGAATTAACACACTAATATCTCCTGTCAGATGTTAGAAATTTCAAATTTTATGTTTGCCTTTATATGGATTAAGCTTTTTGATGCATTTAGAAAAAAATAAAAGTAGAGCAATAAAAAGCTGTTTTTGTCATTTTTATTATCGTCTCATTAATTCCGATCATATAAATTTGAAAATATTCTTAAAAATATGACTGCTTTGAAAGAATAGCATAAGAGACTTTCCTTATTGCTATTGTATCAACTGTATATGACACATTTTAAAGAATACAGATAGGTTTCTTCATATAAGTTCTTTGCCTCACAGATTCATTCTATTGATAAGCTATTTATGGATCAAGCCAGTCTATGCTTTTAAAGTTGATTTGTTTTAGTTATATGAAAAGTGTCATTAAAGAAGGAACACTGTAAGTTTCATACACACTTTTCTTTATCTTGTATTATTTTTTTTAAATATGCTTTTATTATGTAGCACACTAATTCTTTATATGGAATCTTTGATTTCATTTACACTTAAGGAGTGGTCTAGTGGTCTAAAGCGATGTCCGTTACGGATCACTGCCATCTCACCTCTGTCTGCGTGGATTCGAATAGATTCCGCGAATGTGGATATGTGAGACAGCTTGCCAGGAGCTTCTCGTTGGTCGGTGTTTCTTTTTGGTGATTTCCCGGTTTCTTCCTCCCTCCATTAATATTGGCTGCCATGAATAGCCTATCGTGTGCTGAAAAATGGCGTTAAGCCCAAAAACAACAACAACACTTAAGGAACTTTTCCAATATATTTGGTTTTTATATGCAATCTTTAAATTCATTCAGGAACTTTCAGAGATGTTTACCAATGCACAGAGTTGTTAACCCAGTGATGACTTGTGCCTCTTTTACAGATCCAGTTTTAAGGTGCTTCCAATCAAATAAGGTGGAAAGAAAAATGAATAATGTGGGGACAAAAATATTGGCCATGAGAGCATGACTGATAAATCTTTTTACATGTTTTTTACATGTTTGAAATGAAACTTAAACTGTATTCTTTTTTGTATAGATCCAATGATCTTGCTAGTAAGCTGTAATTTCCTAGATTGTGTTCATTTCAGCTTTGAGACCCCAATGCCAGCATGGAGCTGTGTTTGGAATGTGGATGACAGTAACTATTTCTACACAGGTCTTCAGAATGGCATTGTTCTGGAGTTTGATGTCCGAAACACACATTCCTATGTTCAGGAACTGAATCAAGAGGGAAACAAGTCCCCTGTTGCAGCCCTGCAGTACTTAGGCAGAAATCATCAAGCTTTGTTCAGGTAAACATAAAGCACTGCTGTAAGTCACACAATTTTCACAAAAATAAAATTTGGACAAATTACTAAGTTGATCAGATTTGCTTTTAACAAATTGACAGAAAAGTCATTGATTGAATGTATTACATATACAGTAAGTGGATCATTGATTGACAGAAAAGTCATTGATTGAATATATTACATATACAGTAAGTGGATCATTGATTGACAGAAAAGTCATTGATTGAATGTATTACATATACAGTAAGTGGATCATTGATTGACAGAATAGTCATTGATTGAATGTATTACATATACAGTAAGTGGATCATTGATTGACAGAAAAGTCATTGATTCAATGTATTACATATACAGTAAGTGGATCATTGATTGACAGAATAGTCATTGATTCAATGTATTACATATACAGTAAGTGGATCATTGTTTGACAGAAAAGTCATTGATTCAGTTTATTACATATACAGTAAGTGGATCATTGATTGACAGAATAGTTATTGATTCAGTGCATTACATATACAGTAAGTGGATCATTGATTGACAGAATAGTTATTGATTCAGTGCATTACATATACAGTAAGTAGATCATTGATTAACAGAATAGTCAGTGATTCACTGTATTACATATACAGTAAGTGGATCGTTGATTGACAGAATAGTCATTGATATTTATCATCTTATGAATCATAAAACACTACCATATATAATTGCATATAAGTTGAATCCAGCTGCAAACAACACAGACCCTGATCTGCAGTTGCATATTGCACCAGCACAGATCAGGATCTGTGTTGTTCTACTGATAACTTCTAACAGACTGCACAGACCAAGGTCAATATGAACAGCATGCAATGGCAGATCTGGGTCTGTTCAATTTACAGTTGGACTCGGCTTGTCATTGAATATACAGTACTTGGAGTTATCCCAGGTCATTAAGTCAGCTGTATTTCAGGTTTACTAGATGTTTCATTTTAAAACTGGTAAAAATGTTATATTTCATAAATGATTTAAGATTTCAAATAACATCCTTGAATTTAGTTCCTATTTATAATGAGATATGGCATTCACCAAGATGTATTTTATAATGTAGATCATTACAACTATAATGACAGCAAAAATTAGTTATATTCTACAAGTCCAAATGGCATGGAAACATACATTTATTATAGAACTTAACATGGAACCTAAAATTTGTAAATAGGAATAGAAGTAAACTTATTTTAACAGATTATTTATAATAAGCCATCACACCTAACATGGAACCTAAAATATGTAAACAGGAATAGAAGTAAACTTCTTTCAACAGATTATTTATAATAATAATTTTTTGTAAATGAAGAACTTTTATGTTTAATATCATCTGTAAAATTGTTATTGTCAACAATGCAAGAACAGAAAAGTGTGATTTGATCCTCATGCACATGCCTCTATACACAGTATTTAGTGTAGAAGCTGCATTGGTGTAAATATCCCTTGAGATATGTTACTTAACAACTGTACAGTTTATTCAATAAGTACCATGTTTGAAGAAATCACACACATGCTGACTTTTTCCCAGCCCTGGAGGACTCCTGGTAGGTCAGCTTGACAGAGTGATCTTCTTTGAGAAGACAGGATATAATGAAAGACGTCCACACATTCTGCCTTTGGATGGTGAGTGATTTGTCTGTTCTTGTAAATTATTATTATTTCAAATGAGTTTAAGTTTCATATTTTCTCATCATTACTCAAAAAAGGTTTTGCGGCCCTGGATTATATATGTATATGAATAGCAGTAGACAAAGACTTTATACATGTTTGTACAATTTTATAGAATTTTATTCTAAACTGGTCCTTTTTATTATGCAACCCAAGATCGCTGCATAAGGGAGATGGTATCTGTGAATCATGATATAGAGTCCACTATATTAGATTGGGTAAGTTTTTGTAGGGTAACATCTGTTTAACAGGGTTGTCACATTTGATGTAGACCATTCTGTCCTAACAACAGGAATAAGTAATTTTTGAATTATGCTGTGTGGGTTGATCATGCATGAATGTTGCTTAAGTAACATAAAAGTGCATGTCTGATTCAGAACTTTGCTGTTCTATAAAACAGATTTTTAAGTAGGTCTTTGGCTAAAAAATACCATTATGAGCATAATTTCAGAATACCTTCCATTTTGGGTTCTATTCTTATCCATGTGTCAGTTTAAAGTAAAAATTCATTTGTGGATTTATATTCTTGTCCTTGTATTAATTTAATAATTTATGTTTTTACCTGTTTATTAAAAGCTGTTTGAAAAATATCAATTAATTTTCTTCTGGGTTTTGATTTTACAGGAAGCTTGACCAGTCTCTGTGTAGAGGAGAAGACTCGTCACATTCTGGCCAGTTTTCGTCCCACAGCACGACATCAAACAATCAGACATCAGGTAGATAGCACTGTATTAAATTAAATTTAAATAAACCTGCTTTTGGTTTGCTCTATTAAATACTTATTTCTTAATAGAATCCCACTTTTACTTCATATTACTTCACTTCTGTTATGAAATTCATAGGACTGTTAAATCTTTCATTAGCTATGTAGATACAAGGAAATTCAGTGGATTGTAGATTTGATTTGGTTTTTCATTTTATGGCACAGCAACACAAGCAGGTTATTTTGTGCTGTGGCAAGCAGAGTAAAGTGCCTTTCAATCACAAGGAGTAGAAATGCTAGAGAATAGGATGGGGCTTTATCAGGATAAGTTCCTCATCTGTTGTTTGTTATGTACCTGTGTGGATTTACTTTGTAAATGCTGGCCATGGCAACAAATCTAATAATTTTTTACATGCAATTCTTACCAATAAACTTGCAGAGAAAGTCTTAAGTGGAAGCTCTGCAATTTGCATCAATTATGCATTATGATCACAAAGGCATGCCATAAACAGTTAAAACAATTTTATCTTTCCAAACAATGGAATAAAATATTGTGGTGGTAATTTTAACTAATTTGTACTTCAGGTGTGAAATTTTCTGTCTGATTAACCCAGTCCATCTGGGAAATAGACATGAATGATTTTGAAAATGCAGTCAGCATTGATTATGCTAGATTATGGTTTGATTATGGTTTTCATAATGAGATACTGAAATACATAAGTATGAGAAAAATGATAATGCTGCAGTTTGTATTATCATTATAGTGGTGATATCACTTGGAAGTAATTTTTTTATTTATTTAGGAAATGTGGTATATCTGCTGTTATGTATATTATTCAGACTTATATTTTCAAATTTAGGCTTATTTCTTTTTTCTTTTTTTTTTTCTCCAACTCTATCCCTCCCATCCTCTCTCATTTTCTCTTGACAGGACAAATAGATCTTAAATTGTCTCAAAATTGTTGGTTGGTTGGCTTCCGTTAGTCTCAAGAGACGATGGAAATGCGCCCATGAAAGGTGTCCTAGTTTGTAGCTGTGCAGCGTCTTCTGTGACTATAAAGTCCCACACGGGAGTGGCAATCCTTGCTACAGTTGCTACACTTGAAGTATGAATCAAGTCTTAGTTGGAACTGCATCATCTTCCTCTGAGATCTTTTCTCATCAGCGAGCTGTCGTAGCTTTTCCTCGCTGGCTTTCAGACCTGTGTACAGAGCATGTCGCCAGCTGGACTTGTCGAGGGCAAGCTCTTCCCAGGTGTTGACCTCTATTCCAAGAGCTTTCATATCCTGCTTGCAGACATCCTTGAAGCGAAGATGTGGCCGTCCTATTGATCTTCTGCCTGAGGCAAGCTTAGAGTAGAGAAGTTCTTTGGGGATCCATCCATCATCCATTCGATGCACATTGCCCAGCCATCTGATTCGACGGCGGAGTGTGACCATGCTGGGAATTTTGGCCTGTTGAAGCACCTCATTGTTTGTCACATGATCGCTCCAGGTGATCCCGAGTATGCGACGGAGACAACGCATGTGAAAGGCACTCAGTCGTTTCTCCTGAGAGGCATACAGGGTCCAAGTTTCGCTGGCATACAGGAGAGTGCTAAGCACACAGGCACGGTACACAGAGATCTTAGTGTTTAATGTCAGCTTGCTGTTGTTCCACACTCTCTTCGACGATCTAGAGAGAGTTGTTGACGCCTTTCCAATCTGCTTGTTGAGCTCGGCATCGAGAGAGAGGTTGTTGGTGATGGTAGAGCCAAGGTAAGTGAACTCACTGACTACTTCTAGTTTGTAGTTGTTAATGGTTATGCTGGGAGGGTCTGCATCCTAAGCCATCACGTTGGTTTTCTTTAGGCTGATGGTCAACCCGAATTCATCACATGCTTTAGCAAAGCGGTCTATCAGGCATTGTTGTTCAGCTTCTGTGTGAGTGACTATAGCAGCATCATCTGCAAAGAGCATGTCCCTAATGGTTGCTTTCCTTACTTTGCTCATTGCCTTCAGTCGTGCCAGGTTGAACAGTCTATCGTCTGAATGCGTGTGCAAGTAGATCCCTTCTGTGGACGTCACAAAGACGTACTTAAGCAGGACAGTGAAAAAGATGCCAAAGAGCGTGGGGGCAAGGACACAGCCTTGTTTCACTCCACTGTGGATATTGAATGGTACTCATCATTGAGCCATCATACTGCACTGTGCCTTTCACGTCTTCATGGAAGGACTGGATCATGCTTAACAGCTTTGGAGGGCATCCAATCTTCGTCAGGATTTTGAAGAGTCCGTCTCTGCTGACCAGATCGAATGCTTTGGTGAGGTCTATAAAAGCCTGGAAGAGGGTCTGTGTTGTTCCCTGCATTTCTCCAGCAGTTGCCTGATAGAGAAGATCATGTCGATTGTGGACCTCTCTGCGTGGAACCCACACTGAGACACTGGATACACTCTGTCGGCAAGCGTCTGCAGTCTGTTTAGGATGACTCTAGTTAACCCTCTAGTATGTATTTATATAGCGAATGAGAAGGCAATTTAAGAATGCCTCAAAATGAACCTCAAACAACAAAATGCAGGCTTCAACTTTTTTATCATTAGTTTTCCACATGAATCATGCAAATTGTCAATGACTTACATAACCTGTTGCTATTTGATATTCTGTGTCAGCCATACAGTATCATGCCTGTTATGCTCAACAATAAATGATACACATTTTTAAGAAAATTTCTTGATTACATATACAATTCAAAGGTTTTACTTTTTTTTTCTGTTAAGACAATCATTATCAGGTCTGAAAATTATGGAGAAATCAGGCATAGAATACAAGCTTGCTAACTCAAAATCTCATGTCTAAATGCAGAAATAAACAAAAAGAAAAACAAAATTCTTTCAATTAAACTCACAATCATTAAATTTTGTTTAATGATGTTATGCTCTGAAGTCTGTTGGACCTTTCTGTCTTGTTTCCTTAGTATCCCCACCCCAACGATTTTCACTGTATTATTTTGATAAAATACACAAGTTGAAGAGTTATATGTACATTCTTAATTTGTAAAAATGATGATTACTGAAAATTATTGTAAATTTTTAGAACTTTTTTTAATGATGTATTAACGCATCTGTTAATAAAATTGACACATAATGGAGAAACAGATTCATGCTAGTCAAAGGGTTTTGCCTTAAAAATATAAAATGAAAACAAACTTTAACGTTTTCTTTATTAGATATTAGGAAATATTTCAGTTGTGAAGTGGAAACATTGTATTTCTATGAGTGACTTAGGTCGCTCATGACAATACAATGTTTTCACATTACTCATATAATATTTTCTTATATCTACTCAATAAACATATATATTAATGCATCAGCAAATCTTGTTATATCATCCACTTCAAGCTGTTTACAAATCCAAATAAAATTTATTAGGGAACCATGTCTTTGATTCAAAAAGTCCTCAACAAATCTTCTCATTTTTCCAAATAAATTTTATGAAATCAGATCCTCATATTGTGTAAGTACATCATTGTATATAGATGATTTAAAAGATGTAGATAAGTTTACAGGGGACATTGCAACACCACATGACACTGTTAAAAATTTTGGCTCATTCAGAGTAACAAAAAAAGAGTGAAGCCAACAAGCTTTGTAAATTTTTTTTAAAAAAATATTTTTTTTCCCTACAAAACACAGTAAAAATGAAAAAAGGACTTAGTTTGTGAATATAATCCAATAAAAAACAATCCTATAATTGAAACACACAAATTGTACCACTTAAATGACTTAAATGAATCCAAGTTCAAATCCCGGCGAAGATCAAATATTGCGTACGATGATGTCAGATGAATGAAGTATTGATGCTAAAAGTTCCACATTGAATTTTATGAATTACAAAAGAATAGTCTAGCTTTAGCAATAATTTCCACTGAATGTCTCTGTTTAAAGCTTTGATGACAAAGCACTTATTTTCCAGAGAATATAAATTACTCTTAAATAACAAATAACTCCAAATTGGCAACAACAGAAAATACTTCTGATCTCTTGAAGGTACGTTTATGACTGAATTAAAAATAACTAGAAAAAAGTCTTAAACACAATTTTAGATCACGCAATAAGTCATTGGTCACTTACTACAAGCCACTTGACATGTGTGCCCAAATGTTGATGACACAAGGTGATCATGCGAGTAATGTTTGTATGACCTTGATACTTACCAATCATTTAAACTTCAGGTTTACCAAGTGTCAAAACGAGTTCAGCTAAAAATAATGTTAATTAAATATTTTTCAGTTCAGTACAAACAGAATGTACTTTTTAAAAAAGTACCAAATCCCATGAATAATACAATACAATACAGTAAAATCACTACAATAAAATGTAATGAAACAAAAAAAAATAAAAAGAGTTTAAAACTAACACAGGCAATTTATAACAACACCATTTCAAATCAGTCACTGAATCAAGCCTCCAATTTTAGTACAGAAATTACAGCCATGCTCAGCTTAAAATGATACTGAAACCATTCAAAACACAAAATTTATGAACTTGTCTGATTCTCTTTCAGAAAGTCATGCACAACCTTAAATTTGACAACTATTAATATCCCATGTTTGAAAGAATTATGATTTGCTGATACAGTCTGAAAATAAGCATGATGTACTGTTCGCTTTTCATTACATTCATAAAAGGAGTAATGAAAGGGCCATCTCATGCATATATCCTAAAAGGCAGTCCTCAACCGGAGTTCATTCCAAGACAGTAGAACATATTCTTAAATGTATAAACTTCTACCCTGTGACATGGAAGTTCTTTATGTGAACTAATTTATGGAATTATATGATGTTGTACCACCTGAGAAAATCTTGTACTTTTTGAGAGAATCTAATGTATTTTGCTTTTATCTATTGTTTTATGTTTAAATTTATTGAACAAGGTTTCTCTTAAATGTTTTTGTCGTTATCATTATTACTTTTTTATTATTTTTAATTGGCATCAGCCAAGTGGTAAATAAAGATCCATGTTTTCTTTTTCAAAAGATATTGAATCAACAGACACTGAAGTGACATTAAATATTGCTGATGGTGGGAACATTAACATTGACTTACATAGTCAAATAGAATATAGTAATATTTTGTATTTACTTTAAATGAAAGAAATACCATAGAAATTTTGCAGAGTGCAAAATTCCTAGGAATTCGGCAACTTGACTGGAAATATATGTGCATTTGACCTTATTTCCATTGTCTCCACCATTGGGGACTTATGGAACTAAAGTAATTAGAGTGAAATCATCGAATTAAAGTGCATTGAATTCACAAGAATGCATGTCTTGATATATTTCTTTTGGCTTAAAAGTGCAGGAAAATTTTTCAGTTTTGAAACTGCTCAGATTTGGAAATAAATCCATTATCATGTCCAAAATTACTATTCAGAAATCACTGTCCTAGTCAAGAGGTTGATTAATTGATTTTTAATTAGTGATCAATTGGAACAAAGTGATGATCATTGGATTTTAACAGATTTACAACACCATCCCCTTAATGTTAATCTTATATCCAACAACAAGAACCAGCAATGTTTATCATTGATCTAGTTGTTCATTTATTGATTATGGAGATTCTGATCAAAACATTATTGATCGCAAATGCACTTCACTGATTTGGACTCCTAAACCATCAGTGTTTATCCTTGATCTATCTCTCAAGTTAATACAGTTTGGATTCTATAATCTCTTTGTTATATTGAAAATAATATTATCACATACATGTATAGTTTTGGTGCATGTCTTTTAAGACCACTTGTTCAGGCATGAAATCTTTCAACATATTTCTGACTTTCTTCTGGACAGAGGGATCTTTGTTGAGATCAGTGCAAATAAACTGAGAAATTAGGGAGGTGCACAGGAGATTAAGTTTATTCATATAAGCTAGCCTATCAAGGTCAGGAAGGCTGTCCCTAAAATCATGGTGGTTTATGTTTATATATTTAAAAAATCTCGGATAAAAAAAAAATACATGATTCAAGTCTGATACCTTGGTTAACTTCTGACAATCAGAATATTTTCCTTCCTTTTCTTGGACTTTGATTATATATACATGTCCCTTTGTCTCTTAATACCTTACCTGGTTAGGCATCTTTTGGCATTTCTGCTGTCAATAGTATATTTTGTGTTTTTTTTTTTCTCCTCAGTCCTCAGTTTATATTTACATATCTCCTAATTAGTATACTCCTAAATAGTGCACCTCATCTTTCTGTTGGAAGAGAGGCATAGTCATCACCTTATGCAAGTAGACCTCAGATTAAAACAAGTATTGGACCAACCATTGCCTAGTAACAGATCTCCAGGGCACCAAGCACAGGGATATGTGTCTAGTGCTAGTGATAAAAGGTCTGTTGCTAGTCACTGAGTAGCAGTCACTGTCACCAAATGCAGGGCACAGGATAATCAGGTTCCAGGTTTGGACATTGGACATGGGGCATTGTTACTGTTGAAATTTTCTGTCACTTAACACCAGACAGTGGATGTATAAGAGTTCCTGGTAAAACCCATCACACCAGGTCCTTCTCATTAGTTGAGTTTGTCTTCTTTAAATGACCCACTGGGTCCGTGATGGAGGAGGAATAGATGTGAACTTCTAATAAAGCAGTAAATGAAGTTTACATCCTACTTTGCCGAGATTGAATTCAAAACCCTGCAGGATCTTCTGATGCTAAGATCCTCTTAAGTTTGGAGAGGCTGTCCAGTGTACAAGTCATGTTCGACCTACTGTTGTTTCCTTCATGATAGTGAGGGATCTGACCCAGAAATTATGTAATGACTAAGAAGAGGCCAGAGAGCATAAGGGGTGTTCTGTCCTCTTTTCTATGCTTGACCTCTGGTTTTGGCCAGTATCTACAAGATCCATTCATCTGCTTGATCCATTAATCCCTTTACTTTGCATTTCAATGCCTTATGGATGGAGATTTCAGCAGTCACCTGGATCCATCTCCCTGTTGGGGCTCCAGAGGCATCAGAACTGTTTCAAGGCTCATGAGGCATTGTAACAGAAGGTGCTGACAGTAGTTATCATAACTGTGCATGCCATTCTTTTATCAGCTGACTCCATCAGTCTTTTGAAGGAAAAGTCTTTGTCTTCAGTGGCCTTGAAAAGAATGTTAAAGGCTGTGGCCAGACAACATGAGGTGTTGTTCATATCTATGATTAATCTGAGAAGGGATGTAGCCTTGAAGTCATCCAAGATCTGCTGGATTGCTGCAAAAGCTTTATGTAATCTGGATGCAGAGATACTATTCCAAAGGTGAATCCCTGCAATGGCCACACAGGATTTAAAAGACAGGATGACTGGTCTCACTCAATAGTACTGGACCCAGTCAATAGTACTGGTCTCAGTCAGTAGTACTGGTCTCAGTCAATAGGACTGTACCCATCCAAACTGATGAAATGCTCCCATTCTGGGCTGTCCATGGTTCTTCCTAGAAGCCAGATTCTGTTTCAAGCCTTTTCATCTCTTCAGGGACCCCCATTGTGTTCCACTAGTATCTCAGTAGGTAGAGTTGTATTTCCTAGAGGGTGAAGAACATACAAAGTCCATAAGAACTATGAAGACAGTGGTGTATGTTGGATAAAGAAGTTTCATAAACAGCTGCTTCATTGGATTCTCACAATATGCATGTGTTTGCAAAAAGTTCATGGTTACACATATATTACTATATTCACATGGATATTTAAAATTAAGGCAGTATAGGTTCAAGTTATAACATGGAGCAAGAGGGAGAGATGGTTGGTTGTGAGTGAGCAATCACTGAAAAATGCCCTGAAGGATGCTGATTTACAACTAAAAGTGAATTTCATTATTAAAAAAAAAACCTGATTGGGAACAGATGTTAAATTCTACCAGAGAGAACAAAGGAATAAATACTGAAAGGGAAAATTTAAAGGGGCTAAACAAGCACCTGTCTCAGCATCACTAAAATTTGATGTCCAAAACTTGAGATTTTATTGTCATCTAAAAGTCTGCTGATAATACATCTTACAGAATTCTCACATTCCTTGAGACAGAAAGACAAAAAAATAGAATTGTATGCAGAGTTAAATGATAAATTGCCATGGACAGATAACATTAGACAAATTTAAGGTAGGGTTGCACCGGTGGTTAAGCTCCCAGGGAAATTTGCTGACAATTTCATCTTGTGGGTCTCCTCCTCACCCCCTACCCTACCCACCCCCACCTCCCATCCCAGACCAAAATATTTCTGGTATCATGAAGTTTTTTTTTCACCTTATTATTCATTTCAGCTATAATTTTAATTAAGTGTTTACAAACAATTATGAATCAATTATCAAATTGCCACTGTTAATTGTGAATCAAGTCTTTATTGTGCACATGAAATGCCTAACAAATAATTATCCCAGTTTGTAGTACATGTATATAACATTTAGGTCAACCATTAAATAATCTCTAGTCAGATAAAATAGAATTGCAGCATATATCTTTGCAGAAATGATGCTTTTAAATTCATTGATTAACAAAATACATAGTTTATCAGTTTATGAGGTTATAATCCATCAGTTCAATTTCAGATGTGTGAGTTGGTATGTAACAACATCAGCAACAATCCTACAGTGATTGACACCGTATGCAGCTGTAATATTATTCATACTTTTCATGGAAGTCGAACTCAGACAGTTCTCTCCAAGTCCATCATACTTCCACATCCTGCTGACCAGAACCGACTTATGGTCTGTGGTGCAGATGAACCTAACCAGTCAGTAAGTTCCACTTTATTTGCTGGGTCAAATATGTAATTCTTAATTATTATATATAATTATTCATTACTTTATATAATTAATAATTTTTATATGTAATTATTAATTATGGCAAAAGTTACATTGAGAATCTGACATTAAAACTCAATCTTAATGAAAATAATTTTAATGTTTTGAATGCATGCACAGAAAACAGTGTAATTATTCAATAAACATTTACATTTTATATGAAATGGACATATTTGTAAGACAGTCCTACTTATTATAACATAACATGCTTTTTTCACTGAACTGTTAAAACATGAATGACTTCATTAGGTTTTCTTTGGCTGTTGTACTATTTATTAGATGTATATCAAAACTTGACCCATTTGTTATATCCATTAGTTATTCAGTTTCTGCTCTCATCATTTTAAGATCACATTTTGAGAAATCTTCAAATTATACTTTCTTCATGCATTTTGTAAAGCGTTTCATTTCTCCAGTAAAATTTAATAAGTTGAATTCCCAAACTTCTATTTAAAAATTAGTGAATAGTCAGATTGTCCAGATTTAGCAACTATATTACCTCCTGGGACTAAGTTGCAGCTTGTCATTGTATGTAATATGATTGTGGAATAAACCAACCAGCCAGGAAAGTGGATCTGTTTAGATGTCATGGTCATGTAAATTCAAAATGACAGATTTTGTGCAGTATAAAGTCACAAATTGTGATCAAAAAAGAAAAAGATTTGTTTTTCTTTTTCTTAAAATTTCTAAATAAAGAATGATGCATGAAATGAAATAAATGAGCATACAAGAGATGGACAGAGAGAAGAATGTTGAAATATGTCATATCCTGTAATGGGATACAGAAATTTAAACTGAATGTATCTCAAACCTTTGTTTTATAGAATTATTGTCAAGAAATAAGAGCACCAAATTAGAAGTAGAACATGGTGAAATATGTTAGTAGAGGTTACATGTAAATTGAACAGTGCCCCCAATGTACCATTTCAGAAAACTGCTGGGTTTTTTTCCGAGTTTATTATTCATAATTGTGACTTAGCAACAATCTGATGACTTTTGTTTTTTCAGTGCAACTTATATCAGTACAAAAGTTAGAAAATGTGCATAGATCATGCTACTGTGTTTGAATGCATAACATTTTCTTTTTTGTTTCCATTGATTGTCGTAAAAAAAATGCTACCAATTAGCTGTTTCTTTAGAATTCAGTTTCTTATTATAAATTCACTACAGTCATTTCTATTATTAGTCTAGCAATATGTTACTTCCACAGTCACATAAGGAGCATGTAATAACTTACTTTTTTGGTGGTCATATTTTAAAACAAAATTATTGATAAATGAAGCACTAGAAATTTATAATAAGAAATAAATGGGTTTCATGTGCAGAATATTCAGAAGTTTAATTATAAACCTCGATATTTCACTTTTACATGACAACCCACACATTTAAAAGGGCATCACTATTTATGTAGAATAAAGGCCCTTATTGTAGAAACGGGAAAATTACATTTTATTTATGAGCTAAGGGATTCTAACTTCATGTCTTCAAGTGTACAAGTAGCATTGATTTCTTGTGTTACCAGGGTTAAATAAATTGTTGTTTTGGGTTTTAAGCCTTTTTTCAGCACATGATAGGCTAAACATGACATCCATTATAACTGGTGGAGAAAGAACTTTGTAAAACACCCAATAAGAACCACTGACCCATGGGAAGCTACTGTAATGCTTTCTAACATACCACCATTGCTCAAGTCTGTAACTCAAACCTATATGGACAAAGGTGAGATATAGGTGATTGGTAAAGTTGTGTGCTTTAGACCACTTAGCCACTCGGAGCCCCTAATTTTACTGGAATATTCTACCTGATGGTGTAGGATGAGGAAGGAAAACAGAGAAGTGGATGGACAGCTGAGAGACAGGCAGAAAGTGTATTAATATCTTTGATATCTTCTGTTTCTTATTTTTGTGGTATTTGTTTTTATTTTTGTACTCATTTCATTATCTATGCTTTTTATTCATTATAAGCATTGTCAAATGTTGTAAAGTGCTTAGAGCTTCTAAAGATTAGGCGCTATATAAAGTCCTCGTTATTATTATTATTATTATTATTATTATTATTATTTTTATTATTATTATTATTATTCTTTCATTGAAAAAAAGTAGAGTACATAGTATGAGACAAATCTGCAGAACAAAATTTGCAACTTTTGGGTTCAACTATATTTCCTTTAATATATTCATGTAGTACTGTATTCATTATAGTGTCCCATCTTTTCAGGTCCACATCTGGGACACTGGGACAGGGCAGATGAAACAGAGGCTGTCAGCAGGTGGAATAGTAGTGGACACCTGTGCAATAAATATCAACAACCAACTGTATCTTGCTGCACTAACTGACAAGCAACTCAAAATATTCAAGTGGTCCTGAGTGAAACAAAAAAGTTTACTGCCAGACTCTTCTGAACCTACAGAATTTTTAGAACATTATGTATATTTTGTTGCATGTGAGAAAGTGTCATAATTAAGACCAAAACTATTGTGTTCTGTGAGTTCTCTACACTTTTGAATTTTAAACAAGTAACTTGCTGCAAAACTTTCTGAATGCCATTGAATGTCTCTTTTAAAGGATATTTTCAGTACAGTTTTTAGTGCAGTGGATATGACTTTTGTTGGTATGATGTTATTAAGATGTATTCCATGATGGTATGCAGTCATTCAACCATTATCTTCATTCCTTATCTCCATTTAACATCATGAGAAGTTTAACATTTGTAAAGATATTCCTAAGTTTTACTTTGTTCACTTTGTTGTACATATGTAAATATTCAGAATATGTCTGATTTTTATAGCATTAAAGTTGATTATCTTATTGGAATATACATGTGTGTTTGCAGATGTCCAAATGTGTCGTCAATGTAATCAATGACAGACTTTGCTCAGACCACAGTAAAATCTTAAATTTTCTTTTAGTCAATATTTGTATCAATCATTTGTAAAAATATCGTCCAAAGAGATAGAACTTGATGTGTAGAAATCAAATAAAGAACTTTAATCATTCAAAGAGATGGAAATTGATGTGTAGAAACTTTTCATGCTATGCTTCAAAATGATTTTGGAGTTTGTAGCAGGGTGAGAATATATTGAGAGAACACATTACAATCATAGTAGGTAAAACTTTTCCTTTCCTTGATGTATTAGCAGGGTAATGTTAGAATTATAAAGTGATGGACTTCCTAAAATGTGATTTTCCTGGAATCTTTAAGTGTCTCAAAGGTCTACCAGAGCTAACAAAGACATTGAATAGAGTACTGCAGTTTTCTTTACATTATGAGGGGCATAAATCAGATTTCTTTATTACTGCATTAGAATCTTGTTTTATGTGAAATTTATCATTTATTCCACATCAAGTGATGTCCCTTATGCCTGTAGATTTGATAGAACCCAGACTCATTCATCTGAATTCCAATATATCATAGCAGTTTAAAAAAAAAATAACTTGACTAAAAACACCCAGTAAATTTTTATTTTATTACTAGTATCTATAGCAATCTGATTTTGAGCAATCATTTGTAAGTTTAGAGATTATTTCTCCTGCCATATGCTGACAGTAAGTTTTTGTGTTACAGTGTACTCAGTAGTACAGACTATGCTATCAGGACAAGTTCTGTATATGTCATCTGTCCAGATGTTTTGTATTACAGCGTACTCAGTCAATGCAGATAATGCATTCCAAAGAATTTCCCATGTCTGTGCATTTTTTAAATCATGTACCCAGTCAGTTTTGTATTACAGTGTACTCAGTCAATGCAAACTGTGCAATCCAAACAAATTCACATTACATGCATGCTAGAAGCCATGCATTCAATCAATCTTGTATTATAGTGCATTCAGTCAATAAAAACAATGAATTTGGATATGTTCCAGATATTCTATGAATGCTTCAAGCTATATGCCCAGTGAGGTTTGTAATAAAGTGTACTCAGTCAATGAAAACAGTGCTATCCAGACTAGTTCATGTTACATGCATGCTTGAAGCCATGTATTCAGTCAGTTTTGTATTACAGTGCATTCAGTCCATAAAAACAATGCAATTGGTGTAAGTTCCAGATGTTCTTTGAATGCTTGAAGCCATGTACCAGTCAGTTTTGTATAACATTGCATTCAGTCAGTACAAACAATGCAATTAAAACAAGTTCCAGATGTTATATGAATGCTTAAAGCCATGTACTAGTCAATTTTGCTTACATTTTACAGTGCTTCAGTCAGTACAAACAATGCATTAGGGGCAAGTTACAGTGCTTCAGTCAGTACAAACAATGCATTAGGGGCAAGTTACAGTGCTTCAGTCTGTACAAACAATGCATTAGGGGCAAGTTACAGTGCTTCAGTCTGTACAAACAATGCATTAGGGGCAAGTTACAGTGCTTCAGTCTGTACAAACAATGCATTAGGGGCAAGTTACAGTGCTTCAGTCAGTACAAACAATGCATTAGGGGCAAGTTACAGTGCTTCAGTCAGTACAAACAATGCATTAGGGGCAAGTTACAGTGCTTCAGTCAGTACAAACAATGCATTAGGGGCAAGTTACAGTGCTTCAGTCAGTACAAACAATGCATATGGGGCAAGTTACAGTGCTTCAGTCTGTATAAACAATGCATTAGGGGCAAGTTACAGTGCTTCAGTCAGTACAAACAATGCATTAGGGGCAAGTTTCAGATGCTTTTAGGCATGTGCCCAATCAGTTTTGTATAACAAACAATGCAATGAGTGCAAGTTCCAGATGTTTTACAAATTCTTAAAGCCATGTACTAGTTAGTTTTGTATTACAATTTGCAACGCATTCTGTTAATATAAACGATGCAATTGGGTCAGGTTCCAGATGTTTGAAACATAAAACTCAATATTAGTAGAACAATCATTGAAAATCATATAATTGAGCCACACAGGTTTGTCTTGGTCAGTGAGCAGTTTCACACTTCCTCAAATACCTGGCAATAATCATTTAGATACACAGCTCCCTTGATAATTTGATACCCACTTATAAAGAAGGTGCAGGCGAGAATCTAATTTTTTCTAAAGCCCTGATATATTGCTCATTTTATTATTGAAAACACTGGTTAGTGTCTAAATTTGAATCATCACCATGCAATTCTCATCTTTTAATAAAAAGTCTTATATTTTGTTACATTTTCCTTTCCTCAAAATATTTTCAGTACACTTGTAACAATATTTGATAGAATTTCAATCACTGAAAATATCATGATGCCTATTCGTTGCAACTTTTCAAGAAACAAATACCAATAATGTAAGTTTTTTTTCAAGTGAAAATTGTGTTTTAGTACTGTTTTAGCTTGGCTTTAATGGAATCATCATAAATGTAATGTCTTCTTTTATTCAAATGTGAAAACTGTCAGTTGCCATCACAGTTATGTCTGTGAGCATTTCCATGAGACTTGTTTTGATCATCAGTTTGCAGACATGTTTGTTCTATTGTTACATTCATTTAAATTAGACTTGTCTTGTATCACATTAATCATGTGTTTTGTATCAAATCAATTCGGGTTGATCCAAAAAGACATGCAAATCCTACCTGCATAAGTGTAAATATTCAAACACTGTTATAAATATTGTTAAGTAACATATTAAACTACATGAAATTATTCTAGTCATTCACAAATGTGATCAAAGATAGAAAAGGCAACCAAACAAAATGATTACATGGCAAATACAAAGCTTTGTTTAATTGATACAGTACATTATGGAGAAGCAAGTTCCAGTTTGATAGCGAACTTAATATTCCAGAATTGGCATTCGGAGATTTCCTCAAGAATGAGGACAAGTTTTACTAATATTTTCAGTGAAATTATGGAACCAGTTTCACTAATTTTTTTTTTTTTAAATCGACTTTCAGTGTTGGCAATTGTTTTACAAAATATGTCTCTAGCTTTTAGAAAAACAATAACCTTGTTTTGTTGTGCAAAAAGCAGCGACATATTACATTGTTTTGCAAGTAAACAATGAGGAACAGATATAGGTGATGTGTGCTGAAACTTTTTATAGTAATGTTTTTCATGATCTTTCACAGATTTTCAGAGGTCCCTTTGAACTCACAACCTTGCTTATAGTGTTAGTGTTTTCTGTAATTTTGGACCCCATTGTATTTGAGTTACTGAAAGAGCACTGTAATAAAGATGATTTTACAGGTTCCTTGTGTTCTGTTACAGTTAATGTTTCAGGATCACTGTATTGTAATACATTTCAAGATCAGTGTGTATTTTGATACAAGATCTTTCAATATCACTGTGTAATGTGATACACGTGATGTATTAAGTTCACTGTGTATTGTGATACAGGTGATGTTTCAAGATTAGTGTGTATTTTGATACAAGATCTTTCAAAATTACTGTGTAATGTGATAAAGGTGATGTTCTAAGATCAGTGTGTATTGTGATACAGGTGATGTTTCAGGATCAATGTGTATTTTGATACAAGATCTTTCAATATCACTGTGTAATGTGATAAAGGTGATGTTCCAAGATCAGTGTGTATTGTGATACAGGTGATGTTTCAGGATCAATGTGTATTTTGATACAAGATCTTTCAATATCACTGTGTAATGTAGTAGAGGTGATGTTTCAAGATCAGTGTGTACTAAACCTTATTCATACATTACAGCGAGAAGATGAATTTGAAATTATGAAACTCTTATGAAGATTTTGAAACTGGAATTCCAGGACCATATTTCCCCATAAACTGTGAGTCCATCATATAGAAGTATATATAAAAATCAAAATAAAAAAATTAACATTCTGGGACTAGAAATTGAAAATTTTGGAAGCATGATGAGTTTGGATTAGGCCCCTGGATATCATGTTTACATTTATGTCATGACCAAACAAAGGTGTGTTCATTTACCCCGTCTTTCAGTTGGGTTTCAGAGAGAGAGAGATAGATTTGATGAATAGTAAGACACACACACACACACCAGCAAATGAATACTTAATAAGGGTACACAACACATACCAACAGATATAGATTAGCCTAAATGGGCAGGTAAAATGCCTGGAAATTATTAATTTTGTTAATGTTATTACCAGCAGTTTTTTTTTATAAAATAAGGAAAATCATGATTTAAATTTTCCAGATCTATACCAGATTTTGATGTTCTAGGAAAGCCAGATATAGAAACGTTACTGGTAGATACATAGATTTATCAAGTTGATATGTTAATGGATTTGTTTTTTAAAGGTATCTTTTTGTGGTTTTTGAAAATAACATTTTTGTCAGTGTAAGTAAAACTTAGCTGCAAACAAGATGGACCCTTATCTGTAGTCACATAATATGCCAGCAGATCTACATCTGTGTTGTTTACATTTGGATTCACATACAATGGATCCCATTGGAACATTGTTCATTGGGTCTGTAATTTGTGGAATGAAGCCAGCGTGAAATCCACTAAAATTTGTACCCCAGAAAAATGAATAAATTCACAGTATAGAGATTAATATTTGTTTTATTTGATATTCAAATCATGTGGATGTTTATCAAAACAATATATTGGTCATCTACATTTGACCAGTGTTGTGCATTACCAAATGAAATGTTATCACTTGATTTCAAGCTCTAGTTTCATATCTAAACTTGCATTATAACGCCTATCACATACAAACAATTTTTGTAAAACTACTGCATTAGGTTTCAACAGGCATTGTTTAAATTCTGATAAAAAGATTAATTTATTAAAATAATATAGACTGCTCCTTCATATAGACCAGTAGCGGCCAATCAACTAGTATTAGCAATGTGAACAAAAAATGTGAACAGTTCTATGAGAAGCTTTTTTTCAAATGATAATTCATAGGTTGATACTTATCATTGTCATACTTGGTACACAGTAATTATTGATGGAGGACACATAATTGTTAAATATTGTCAAAAAGAGTATTTTTATAAAATCATTTATATCTATGAAACTATCAATGAAAATATTTTTATATAAAAAAAGTTACTTCAATAAATTTGTTCAATCCATGACTGCTGTTTTGTGTTCACTAGACTTTTATTATTAGTTTTTATTTCCTTAGCAGTATGATTCTAGGTTTTTTGCTGCATCATTAGGAAATAAATTTAAATGCAGATGTCATGTTCCATTCTTGGAGTAGCAATCCCTGATGAGGAATGGAAAGTTTGAAGCTTAGAAGTTGTAGTATAATTCAACAAAGAAGTGTAGATAATTAATATGAAGGACTACTTTAGACATCTGTTCATCTTTGGTAGTGTTTTACATACATATATACAATATTCCTTTGCATGTTTTGTTCCGAGTTCATTTAAACTCACAAGGTCAAGACATATTCCTGTGCCACATCAAAAGAGAGCTTTCCTTCAACTCGGAAGAAGACAGATATTTGAGTATAGTGTGTGCAGGGCTCAACAGTTATAGTAGTCTACTAACCAGATGGTTCAGGGTTTACTGTTCGACTAGTGCATTTCATAATATCAGTACTGGGTAGTAAAATATTTGCACTTCTCATTCATCCTCACATTGTTGTAAATTTATTTTGACACATGCTAAATGTATTATTTCTGAATATCATCCAGATGTGTATTGCAATGCTACCAAAGGATTACCTCTTAGCAGAATAAAAAGCCCACAGCCAGTTATAAACTTTATAGTATATTGCCACCTGGAGAAAAGCATACTCTTTGATAACTTTACGACGCTTATATTATTTGGAATTATTGTGGTTTTTCTTCTTGTATGTCTATAGTAGAAACTTGGATATATAACAATGGAGAAATGCCTAAAATTCTTTACACTAGGTCAATGACATTATCAGGTAGCCAATGAATGGAGGACATAACATACCCATGACAATCCTAATGTAATTCATTTGAGTTGCAACACAGCTTGTTTCATTTAGTGTTCTTGTTGATAGGATTTTGGCACATTTTAGCTGTACACATGGTAAAAGTAATTACTATATACACAGTTGCTGTGTATTTTACCTTATTCTATACACACAACCATTATGCATATATTTTACCATATTTTATAACACATCCACTGTATATGTACTTTACCATATTTTATGTGCATGTGTGGTACATGCTTTACTGTATTTTATATACACAGCTGCCTTGTATATATTATTTATTTTGTTGTGCTGAATGTATAAGGACAAATAATTTTGCCTCCGATGTATAAATATTTCCATTTCATCCAAATAATAAACTATTACAATTTTAGTTTTATAAATGTTTAATTGATTCAATAATTATTCTGTCTAAATAGTGGCATTATTTTTACATAACCTGCTACTTGATACATTTCCTTTACTACCTTCTCCATAACTTTATGATAATTGTCATTACTGGTCATGGACAGAAGTGCTGATGGGATGGTCTAATTTCCAATGTTTGTCTCTAATCCGATATCCAGCCTTCTGAACTACTTGCCATGAAACTTTACACACACATTCATCCCATGGTCTAGTTGGAACTAAATGAAAATACTGCTGCTCAAACATTCATTATGACCATTACAGTTGCCATCTTGAATGTCTTGTTATGCTGGAAGTAATATTGCATATGGTCTACATGTATTATTATTAAATGACCTTTTTATTTACAATTTTGGAATGAAAATTTTAATACCTATTTCAACAGAGCTTCTGGGTCACTGTTGAAAATTTGTCAAAACTGGATGAAAATATGTATAAATTATTATGAAGTTGAATCTGTACATGATATGTAGGCAGAAAAGTCTAGGATTTTAGAGCTCATTGAGGACTGACAAACAGGTAATGATGATGTTATTGCATAAAAGGAGTGAGTTACATGTAACTCGCTGTCTAATTGACCAATGGTCAACTGGGATCAATGGCAATAATAGTTGTTGATTAGATCTTTAATGCAGTATGTATCACATGTGACTATTCTTTCAGAACAAAGTCTGGATGTCAGAAATACAGAGACTTAATATGGACAGTGGAGGTATTTGCCAAAGACTTAGCAAAACTTTGCCAAACACTTAGCAAAACTAATTTTCCAGTTATTTAATGGATTGTAATAAAGCTAAAGTATAATTCTTTGGTCATTTTTTGAAAGATGTGTGGAAATTTTTCTCCATTTTTTAAAAATCTTTATTCATTATTGACCTTCACTATTCCAATCTTTTGCCATCTGGTGCTGTAACAAATGACTTCTATGTCACTGATGAAGTCTGTTGGTGAGTTTAATGAAATACTTCACAAAAAAACTCGTACTGTTGGTGAGTTTAATGAAATCACAAAAAAACTTGTACTGAACCCATGTGACATTATTGGGCACTATACTTGTACTAAAGAACTTTCAAGACTGAGACAATCAAACATCTACTGAACATTTGCATGATAATTACATGGAACTTGTAATTCTGGCTGATATTCCACAAATTGTGTTTTAAGTTTTTTACTTTGGTTGAACTATAAGTTTTACTGACTTTAGAGGCAAATTTTGAGTTGTATTAATAATTATTTTCAATGTAATCTGCACCAGATCATATTTTACAATAATGTGCAATCACCTTCTTCATGTAATGCAATTTACAGAAATTGTATGTATGAATTATATGAAAGTATATATGATACTGGAATCTATCTGACCTATAAATAATTAAGCTGAAATTATATCAAAGTAGGACAAAAACATCATGAATCAGTTTTTTATTTTTTTATAACAAAATATAAAATTAATACAAAAATTATTTTTTAAATATCAAAATGTTTCCAAATATCAACTTGATTATGAAATTATTTAATTATTTAAATCTTAAATCATAAATACAGAATAATCTTAAAGTTGGTAATGTTAAAATACCATTTTTTTAAAAAGTTCTGAATATTTTGTTATGCCAGTCGATAAAATGATTTTCAATAAAATGATTTGCAGCTGCACATACAAACCCACCCACCACACACATGCAGATATATGCATGTGACATGACATAAAATGATTGACAAAATTATGTTGGAGAAGGCAATTAAATCTACTAATGCACACTATTAAACCCTGGCACTATTAGGGTACTCTTTAACTTATATAATTACTGATTTAGATACAGTTTACAGGCGTACTTCTGACATATCCTACAATTTTCAGGTGGATTCATCATTTTAAAGATTGTCACAAATCCATGGATGACCAGCGTTATGGAAGACCATTGTTTGCAAGTGATGAGTGGGACGTGGTGGTTGTGAATTTATAAGGATACTTAACACAGAGTGGAATATATTAATATTAACATGGACATCAATTCATCAGCTGTTTTAATATACTGAAGAATCACTGGAAGTTCAGAAAGGTTTGTACAAGACTGGTCCCACATTTTGATGCTGGCTAGCTACATGCCAATATATGAAAAGAGTACCCAGCCACATTAGAATGAGATGAAACATGTGGATACTCTTGTGAACCTGACTTGGATGATAATAATGAAGTTTGAATCTGAAAAAATAGGGACCTGCGCCAGATTCTGCTCATGTCTTTTGCAGGAAATGTCAGAGTATTTTAGATAAAAAGCAAAAAATCCTGCACAGTTATATATTTACAGCTGTATAGGATCTTTTGTTGCATTTTTTCTCAGATATTCTTATGTGTACTGGTAGCCAAGTTATCCATCTACTCCATGCCATAATGACAGACTTCTTGATGGAACATAACATCCAAGCTTTAACTCATTCTATAGAGCTCTGATTTTTATCCAGTTATCAAAGAATCACTAATGTGTATACAATTTGAATGTCACCATGAAGTTATCAAAGAATCACTAATGTGTATACAATTTGAATGTCACCATGAAGTTATCAAAGAATCACTAATGTGTATACAATTTGAATGCCACCATGAAGTTCAGAGTGTATTTTTTCAGTGTATGAACATGATACCAAAGTCAATACAAAATGGCGTTTAATAATTTTATAAAGTGTGTAGAAGTACATGGGGGGGGTACTTTAAAGGGATGTACTGATGATATATTCACTAATAAATAATTTTGTTGCACAATCACTACTTTTCAGGACATTAAATTAGTACATATTAACAGTTTGCCTGTTGGAGCTATCCTTATACATAAGAATTTGGTTTATTTCTTAGAATTATTAAACCAATTACTTTATTCGCAAATGTCCCAATTTGCTGATACAAACTAAGGCCATACAAATATTTGCACTAAGAAATATTGTTTTATTTTGTGTATAATTTATAGTTTGATTTATACCAATCAATATAATTAGTATTTGTACACAGTGCATCAAATGGTCAGTTACTTGATTAAATAGAGTTTTTAATGCAACTCTCTCTCTCTCTCTCTCTCTCTCTCTCTCTCTCTCAATACAAATATTATCAATTCATGGCTTGTGGGTAAATGTGATTTTAAGTTTAATCATCAGCATTCAGTTTGTTTGCATTAGTAATTATATTCATTTGAAACGTTGGTTTAATAGTTTAGTTTGATGTAATGGATTTCTTGTCATCATCATTTTAGGGACTCCAACACATTATTATTGGACCACTCCAGTTGCCTAGTGGTAGAGCATCCACTTCGGATGCGGGAGGTCATGGGTTTGAACCCCGACCGAGTCATGCCAAAGACTTTTTTTAAATGTTGCTAACAGCTGCCTTGCTTGGCACTCAGCATTAAAAGGTTAGTGTTAGAACTGGTCGGATTGGTGTCATGATCATGTGAGGGTGCAATAGCATGCTACCTGTGTAGCTTGATGCCCCAGTGCTAAACATTACTATAAACTGTCACATTGCAGATATCATAACGATATTACTGAAAAATTGTTAAAGCTACATTAAAACTCTAAATCATACATACATACACACACACACACATTATTATTTATTACTCTGCATGATCTGTGTCTTCTAAGAATTACAATATGCAAACATATATACTGTATGTGGATGGATGTGAACATAACAAATTTACATATAATTTGCAACATTCCTATTAAAAAGTTCTTCCTATTAAAAAGTTCAAAAACAGAAGTTATCAGCTGTTGTTATTTGAGATTCTATTTTGGCAAGCCTGTGTTTATTAGACACCAAGTCATATGTGTCATATGTGATCTTTTTCTGGCCGCAAATGGAAGACAACATACTATGACATTGTAGTCCCTTACAATCATATAACTGTTACACTGGTATTCAACAGAAAATTTGGTTTAATATTATAGTACTGTGACTGTTATTTGTACTCTCATATGCTAGGATTCCTGTTTGATTTGTGAAATCAGCAGTGACATCATATGACTGTAAGGTTTCACTGACACTGCCAAGGCATATTGCTATGGTTAATTAAGATTCCTGTCTCATCTGTATAAGCAAATGAAATTGTCATCTGCACTGTTCACAGGAAAGCCACAACATTTTCTTCACTTTCCAAATCCTCCCATCAAAGAATTTAGCAAATTTGACACATGTCTGTCCATTGATCTGGGAATTAGGGTAGATTTCTGATTCAAAAGTGTCATGGTGTTCAGGGAACGTCCATTGACCTCACTTCTCTGCAAATCCACAGTAGGCTTAAGACTTGGAGAAAGAGTGACATCTACATGGTCAGACATTTCTTCCTGGAAAAAGATTTTGTCAATGTCTTGACTCTATATAAATCTCTTGTAGTGCCAGAAAATCTTTCACATTCAAATTCTTTAATGAAAAATATGAGCATAATTATACATCAGTTACTTAAATACAATGTTGACTCAAACAAAATAAAATAAAACTCCACTGTACCAGTTAAAAATTCTTTCTTGTAGACTGAATGTTTTCATTAGCCATGAATAACTGTTTTGTAAACCTATCACCTCATCACCGGTAATACCAAGTAGGTTACTTCATCTATCTTACCTCACAGGACAGTTTGGAGTTTCTCAATTTGGATAATCAAGTCTGCATTAAAATATTCTAGAGACAAGTTCTTGATTCAAATGAATAAATAATGTATATATTAAATAAATTTAGATAATCCAGACTTTACAATATTACTTACATTATGTTAAATAGACTTTATACTGTAATTCCTTAGATAGTAAAATCACCAAGCATTCTTACACTTACTGTCCTGTTTTAAAAAAGATAAAGCTATGTTCATTTTTTTCTGATTGGCTTTTTATATGATTGTAAGTTTATTATATTAATTTTATTATATATATGCAACACAATGCCCATACTATATTAAATTAATTATACATGAAACACAATGCCCATACTATTTGATAGAAAAAGGTTAGATCATTTAGAGTAATGACGTTTCAGTTATGGCTCGGTCTATACTTTGATTTGGACATCACACACTTCATCTCTTTATTAATCATCGCTTTTATCAGTATTGTAATCAGCAACTGATTTATGTATGGATATTTTTACAAACCAGTTGTTTGATTCATGTGCAATGAAAATAGTATTTCTATTACACAGACTTGCTTTGGTTGATTTTTTGTAATTCTCTCAAATTTTAAATCTTTGTTACTACATGTATTTTGCATACCTGAAACAAAGGCTTAAATATGTTCTCTGTGATAGTTTCTCCAAGTTCAACAGTGTAAGAGGTGGCATAATTATATATCTTCCATCTGGTTGTGACTGGTAGACTATAATAATAATAATAATAATAATAATAATAATAATAATAATAATAATAATAATAATAATAATAATAATAATAAAAACAGCAATAATAATGTTGATTAGTACCAGTGGTAGTGGTATTAGTATTATTAATCATATAATAATATCCTATTATAACCATCATCATCATCAATAAGAAATGCAAGAAAAAGTTCAAAGCTCTATTCCACACTTCTCATGAAAATATGCTGTATTCATTCTTATTAATTAATATTTTAAAATCAAAATAAATTTTTAATTACTGCAACTTTCCAACTTTCTGTCTAGGTCTTCAATGTAACAAAATATATCAGTAATCAATAAGGGATAAAGCTCCCGAGGGGGGAGGGAATAACTACACACAAACACACACACACACACACACACACACACACACACACACACACACACACACACACACAGAGGTATGTCCTTTAACCACCGAACACCGCCAAACACTGTCAAATACTGTGTATAAATACTTTCGATGGTATTTTATAGTTTCGGTGGTGTTCGGCGGTAAAAAGACCTCCCTCCCACCTTGCAAATAAACTGACGCTAAACAACCTAATTATTTCCTAGAGTAAATTTTCTTTATAGTTGTATATATTAATCCAGCTTAATTCTGTGCGCGTGCGAAAAAGAGCATACCTGAATGTGTGTGACTTTATTTTATGACTTAACCTCACAAACACTTTATGGGGTGGGCGGATGGGCTAACGTGTACACTCACCAGTTAACAATTAGTAAGTGTACACATTATTCCCCCACACCCGACACCTCAATCAAGTGCCTGTGTATAACCTGTTAATATGTTGAGGATTACGTGTGCACGTCACAGATGGGTCTTTCATGAGAAAATGTGTTATCGTTACTTAAAGATGATGATGATGATGACGACGACGACGATGATTATTATTATTATTATTATTATTATTATTATTATTATTATTATTATTATTATTATTATTATTATTATTATTATTGAAATTATGTCCTAAAAACGCTTCAAATGCAGAGCTTCGGAGGCTTTGCCCCTTGGGCCTGCACTAGGGATTCCATCGAACAAACCCCATGCCTAATTATTTACGTTCCCACCACCCATGCCCACCTGAGCTCCTGGTATTTCATTGTGACTAATTCAACTGATTTTAATTGTCGCTAATTTAACTGATTTTAATTGTGGCTAATCTAATTATGTAGTGGATATTTTAAGTGGCCGGATGCCATAAACGTATGTACACTACATCAGCAAAATGCTTTCCCATTTTGTGGATTCTCCATTTTCGTGATTGTAAGTACACATTCTTGCACCTCTTTAGATCTTCAGTCTTTTACCATAGTAACAATATACACTAAGAAATATATTACATATCACAAATATAACATGTACGTTGTGCTATGATCTGTTTAAATAACTCTTTGAGTCATAACAATTGGAGAAAAATAACAAATTTGACAAAAATACCTATTACTAACGTCATCCCTCAATAGCATTTATTTTTATATCGTAAAATATCCAATGTCAACGTTATCCCACTTAAAAAAAATCGTGACCAGCTTCTTACCCTTCTCTTCGTTTTTGCAAGACATTTTGAATTTCGCTCTCGATAGACTTCTTTAGCTTTACTCGGAAAATATTGATTCCTGAAATAGATTAATGAACATGTGTACTTGTACCTTTATGTTATATAGATCCTATTTTTTCGGTATGAAATTTAATTTAATATTATATTTCCTAAAAGAAACGACCTCTTGAATTCTCAAGATTTCTTTAAACAAAAACTGTGCGTAACTTTGGTTTATTTAGCTTTTATCCGTTAGGTTTATAAATGTATTTCCTGTAGGAAGAATAACAAGTATTCCTGTGTTAAACGACCCACGGTATGATGCCTTTGATAGATCTATATTCCGCTGGTAGCATTTAAGTTTGTTAACTTACACCTAGTTTATTCCAACTGCAACAAGCACGGTTTCTTTTCTTTTGATGCCTTAAAATTATTCCTAACTCAATCACTAAATAGCTCACATGAAAGAATGCTTTCTTTCTCTTGCCAAATTGCAGCCTTAATTATTGTTAACAACCAGCACGTCACGTCACTTCGCTTGTGCAAAAATAAAGTATGCATGACAAAATTTATTTATTTATTTATTTATTTATTACAATTTGTTGCGAAAAATTCAGAGAAATTCGTTCGTTGAATATTGTCTGCTAACTTTTATTTGCTATTTGAGATTCAAGTGATACAATGATTCCGAACTACAGCACGAGACTGAGAAAGACCTTAAAGTACGAGCGTAGCTTAATCTCATCTCTTTTACATAATGAACTGTATCAATATGAGTATGCTATTTAATTTAATATAAATATATTTTTTATTGCAGATCCAAGCAATCACCAATACATCACTATCATGAAAAGAAACATCGATTACCTGTCACTGGGATTTGCAGAACGGCAGCGTACGTATTGCCTAAAAGCATCCCCAAAATGAAAGCAATATTCAATTCTTGCATCTTAATCTGGAAAATAGTTGATATTATACACAAATTGACATAATAGATATAAAGATTAAATTGTCTAAGTAATATACAACTCTTTCAGTTATTTTTCGAACTACGAATAAACCATGCTTTGCAGTTTAAATATTTATAGCCGATTTCGATCCATAGCAAAATAGTAAGTAGTACTAGTGATTTTTAATTATATTTTTAAGTATCTTTAATTATATTTTTTCGTATCATTAATTGTACCTATTTTCGTATCTTTTAACGCAATTCCTTTTTATCATTTTACTCTATGTCTTACCTGACGATATTATAAAGTTGTCAATTTTAACAGTTTGAAAAGTTAGAGAAATGACTATTACAGTACGTTTCAAGCATGTACTAAATAAATTTAAATTTCGAAACATGTAACTTTCCCCTTTTCATTTGGGACATTAAAAATAAACCATCAAAATGCTACGCCTCTTGTTGGAACAATACATACAAATGACTTCCTTCACAGTTTTAAAGTTAGTCAATTTTAATCTTTTTTCAACTACAACTTCTTTTAAGATCTAACTTACCTGCATTTTACAACTGTGTCCTTCTCAAGTTGCATCGGTATCTAATTTGCAATCGATGAAGTCAAAACTTCTCTGGATCTGTTATATGGTGCTTGTGCCGAATAATCTTGAACTTTTCATCTCCAACTAGATAAGCGTTTGGTATTGACGTCTGCAAACGTCATTAGATTGATAGGACAAGTGTGTCATTTCCAATTAAAGTGATTTGGTTAAATTTGTCACGGCTTTGTATGTTCCGATACGTTATATAAACATAGGAAGGTACATCGTTGCTAAATTTAATTAACGCGTAAGAAAATATAACTATACAAACAGAAAGAAAATAAGAAGAGAATGTACAAGTTTTAAAGATATGAAGAGGAAAATAGAATAGTTACGTGATTGGGAACTCTGGACAATATAATGCGGTCGACAATGAAACTCATGAAAATCTGTTTCATCAATATAAAACCGATTTTGTCTTAAAAAAAAATAAATTCGTTATCAGTCGACAGTTAATACTAATATGTAATAATCTGAACGTCATAACTGGCGTAATTACTCTGATTAACTGAAAAAAAACTCTTTGTTGTTTATAATTAGGGCGATAGAGGAGTAAAATTAGTTAAGTATTCAAAATAAGAACAACCATGTTATTTAATACAAGTTCAATTAGTATTTACTCAATAGGCTAGATATCTAATAAACTGTTATGTATATTTAATTATATTGAAGGTTTGTTGTAAATTTTTAAATTCCAATACATGCTTTTGTAATGTAGCAATGTTTACTGGATTTGACATTGTCCAAAAGTTGAGTTCAGTTCTGTTTGACCTAAATGACTATTTTTTAATTTTTTTTATTTAATTGATGTAAATAAGTAATACTTTAAACATTGTATATAGTTGATGACCTTGTTCCAAAATCAGTGAAGTTTTTGTAAACAACTTTTTAAATTTTTAACACACCTTTCTCTGAGAAAGAATTATTCAGTTGAGTCAAAGTCATAACTGGACTACGTGATAAATGCATATATTAATTGGTAACAAACTTCCATTTTTCCAGCAGAATGAACTTTTGACCCTCAACCGGGTAACTGTTTTACGTCTTAATTAGTTGTATAACTGAGTCTTTTTTTCTCACAAAGGTTTCTCTTTGGGGCTTAAGACATTTGACACGTTAAGTTGTATTATATTGTGATAAATTTGGGCTGAATTTTTATTTTATTCAAATTATTGATCGCAATTGATTATTTTCTCTGGAAATACAAAATGGCTCTGACAAAATTCTTGGATAAGGATATTTATTGGAATTTATACTGAATTCAAAACTGGAATAATATTTTATGTGATTGAATTAAAGATCTGTATGATTTATGATCTATTTGAAATCACTCTGTTTATAAATATCTCTTGTGTGTGTATATATATATATATATATATATATATATATATATATATATATATATATATCTATATATATATATATATATATATATATATATATATATATATATATATATAAGATATTTGTGTATTTTATTAGACATACTATAAAAAAGTATATTTTGTGCAGTCGAACGTTTTAAGGTGGCTAGTTATAATAATTATTTTAATGTTCAGTCCTATTGTAATTAACGATAATGATTACTCTAACGTGTATAAATAATCAACCAATGCAATTTCAATTTGAAACAACAAAAAAAAAACAAAGTTTAGAATCAAATTTTCAAGAGAAATTTGTCGAAACTTGTTCACAATTTAACCTAACTTACCAATAATTCTATTTATAATGTTATGGGGGGAAATTTAAGTACAAATAAGAACATGAGAAATATCTCTAAATTGTATTAAAACTAACTCTTCTTAGGACTCATTTTCATTAAACTATGTTGGGAGTAATTTCCATTAAAATATATGGTTATTAACTTTATTTAATAGAGCTATATTCTATATTTTCTTACAACTAGAGCAAGTCTCATTTTTATATGTGTATATTTACTTAACAAAATAATCTTTGCAAACTGGTAAAATTATGCCTCTATAACTAGTACAAGTTTTGCCGCATTATACATGTATAAACTCACCAAGCTTACACTCAGTGGCAAAAATTTTTGACATATACTCCAACTAAGTATCTTTGGTTTTGAAAGTTGTCTAAAGGCAGAAATAAAAATGCAAAACATAAGTAGTTCTATGGGGATAAACCGGTTCTCTCTAGTTAAAACAATCATGAAGTCCGAGCGTGTTGCGAACTTCCCACCTCAAAAAAAGCTAAGACGTTACCATTAAATGTTAGGAGGTGTCGTGATCTAGTATCATTAAGCCCCAAAGAAGCTAGCATTCAGCTTGACTTCCCGCTTCAACTAGTTGAGAACTCTTGTATTTATTACAGGTAAGACATTTTTATGTTCTAACAATTCTTAGAGAATTAGTACTTTTGGAAGTTAAAGATTTCTGTTCTAACTTTCCTTACTGCAACGTTCTTATGAGTTCTCTTTTTATTCTAATATTATAATATAATGGATTGTTCAATTGTTTTGAAAATTGATATTTATTGTATTTATGATAGTGGTTAAAAGATTAAAATGGTTACCGACTTCATGTTTAGATTTAATTTGGAAATTTAAATATCCTTTAAGGAGTAAAGAATAATGTTCTGTAATCTTTTTTAAATTAGTATTTTATCCCAAATTGAGTAAAATATATTTCTTTAAAATGATTGTTGCATTAATCGCAACTATTTTATAATCTTTAATTTCAGTTCTATTATTTGTGACACATTCTAAAATACGAAAAGCTACAAATATATGAACTTGGCAAACTTGAAAGAAAAGTATTGTAGTGCATTCTGTGTATTTTTCAATGTAAAAGTTTTGTGAAGTGTACCTTTGGAATGTAGCATTAGATATCTTCGGTATTAATTATATAAATAAACAGCTTGACTTCCCGCTTCAACTAGTTGAGAACTCTTGTATTTATTACAGAATCCTTAGTACCTCTTCGCCTGCCGAGTATCCCCAAAGGAATGTAGCAGTGTCTACATTATCAGGAGTTTCACCTTTTTCTCCTTCTCTCTATCTCTCTAATCACGGACTGAGCCTGCTCATAGAAATGCGTAATTTCTTCTCATAGCAGGAAATGAGAAGAAGATTATGATAAACATCTTATCATAATAAAATATTATATATATATATATATATATATATATATATATATATATATATATATATATATATATATATATATATATATATATATAACCACTTGAGTTCATCTAAATATACCTTTACTTTGTAAAGCTTACTGAGACGTACGTTGATCAGGAGCATTTTTAATATCCGTCATAGAATTACTTCTCTAGCTTAAAGAAGAATAGTCAGCGAATAACCATATCAGTTATAAAATATTCTATTTTAAATAAAATAACTTGTCAATAATACAATTTTTTTTCTCTCAGCAAGATAATTCGTAAACCAAATAAGTAACTAACCGTTAATACCGTACGCAAAGAGCTTGTTAATCAGACGTTAAAGACAGACTCAACAGAACACCTTTGAAATATTATGATATAGTTCAGTCAACTGATGAACAAACGAATATTTGGACATAAAACTAAATTGATGACTTAATTGAAAACGAATATGTACATGCGATAAATAATTTGTAATTTTGTATTTGGACAATGATGGCTATGTTTGTATGTCCGTCCGTGTACAATTTAGGTTTCCGTGTGATAAGTTTAAGTTGTCTTCAAACTACGTTCACCAAAGTTTGCGGACACGTTACCCTATAGAAGACAAAAAACCATAACGATTCAGGGGTCTAAAGTCAAGGACACTGATTGATAATGACAAGTTGGTTTACATGCAATATCATGAATTTTACTTCATATATGTTCACCTGTCTCCGTGCAATATCTTGTTGTCAGCTTAACAAATCTTTCACCAACAATTTCTTGTTATGTTGCTGTTGATGATACAAAGATGTCTTTCATTTAACTTCTTAAAATTAAAGGTCGCGTAAAAACGATCCAACAAGGGAAAGTAAGTTTTATGACAATAACGTGAGTTCAGCTAAATACACCTTCACTAAGCATCAGAAGTAGGTTGATATGACAGAATATTCCTTCTCCGAACCTCACGAGTATGTTTCATTTGTTACAAAGAAGCTTGATGGTTTTACGACCAAATGGTCAATGTCATTAAGAGCCGTACAAATACATGTAATCGGCACATTACGTACTATTAGTGGTGTTCTTTTCTCATCAATTGATCCAATTTATGTCTGGCAATCGAGTTGCGCTATATAAAAATAAAATATTTAATAAAATTATTGAAAAGTACAGAAGTCACGCTACCCATTATGACAAAAACTTCCCGTTTTGATTCGTCGTAACCTCACGCCAGCCAATTATTACTGTCAAAATATTAATCTATAAACGGAACACTGTTTCACTAAATTCTATTAAAAAGTTTTAGATTATTCTGCTGTCGTTAACTCTTTGCAAATTATAACGTGATAGATTTATGAAATACATACTTATTAACGATGTCACAGTAAAACGTAACCAGCATAACAGAACGGAACTTGTAGTGCAAACCATAGTAGTCATTGCACATCAGGATATTCTCTTTTTTCTTGAGTAAAAAATAGACATATCAGCAAATCTGCTTCAGAATTACTTCTACATATAAAAATGTCGATGTTTCACACATTTAAAAACAAAAGCAAGATGTGTATGTTGTACGTTATTTCCGTGACAAGAGGTGGATATCGTGATGACCTATTTATTTCCTACTTTACAAGTGACCTTGACTGTGTGTAACATTTCAGAGATGTGATAACCTTGCTGTACACTCTAGTCTGGTTATCACGTCAGTAGGCTTTGATATTGTCGAATCTGGCACAGCACACGTTGAAGATCATATTAGTGACCACACAACCACATTTGTCGCATAGAACCAGATTCCCTACAGCCACTAATTAAAGCAAAAAGCACGTGCTGTAGAAAAAGTAATTATGAACTATTCGAAATATTAATTAGCAATTACACATGAAATAAATCCTTTAATTCGTATACAAACATTAGACAAATCTGCAAATTGTTTTATAATTTAATAAATGTTTTTTCAACAGTGCATTCCACGTCAGTTACAATTAGACCAGGAGATAAAATATGGTTTAACTCTGATTTAAGACGAGAAATCAGAACACCCCATTCCCCAACCCCCAAAAAAGAAAAAAACAAGGAAGAAAGCGTTACCTAAGATTACTCTTCAGAATCAAGTTTAAGGTCATTGTACAATTGAAAAGAAAGTAAATGACTTAATATTATTAACAATCCTGGGAGCAAACACCCGAGCAACTATGTCATATAAATATGTTAAAGGAGTATATATGTATATGTAGCCAACTTAAATACAGAATCTCCTACACTGTGAGAATGTACGCAATTGAATGCAATCTAGGTGTGGTTAATTTGGTTTAATTTTTGGGATTCTTAAATATTAAACAATATGCTTGCCTTTTGTACCCTGATGACTACATACATACATACATACATACATACATACATACATACATACATACATACATACATACATAAGTGTGTGTACGTCACCTATTTTTTTCACGATTTTTTTCCTGTGCAAGCTTATTAATTAATTGAGTTTATATTGGAGATGAACTTGTAATTTGTAAAACTTTTCCAATCTGTTTGCCTTACACACACACACACACACACACACACACACACACACATATATATATATATATATATATATATATATATATATATATATATATATATATATATATATATATATATATATATATATATATATATATATATATATATATATATGATTTTCTTAGTAGTGAAATTCGTTTCAACTAAAGTTTTGTTTTACAATAAATATTCTCTGACTATACTGCCGTTTAATATATTTTAGTTGTATTATTTAAAAAATTTGTTTTGCCTATATTTTTATTAACAATTTATATTTAATAAACATCTCGTTTTTAAATATTTTCTTTTTGCTTTTCTATGCAGCATTTTGCCATTTGAATGTGTGTCTTTTTACAATGTTTGCCTTCAACGTGTAACTATAGATTCCACACGTCCCTGGACGAGTAATAATAGTAAGGGCACTGTTTAGGCTTTTTGCTCATTAAAGCGAGGAAAGAGTAATTCCCCAGTCTAAGTACTAAATTAGGTCAGTCTCAGGTTCTAAGTTCATTAGTATGAACATTTAATTAGTCGCTGCCAGTTGCATAGGCTATCAGCTTTGGTCAGAGACTCTTATTATATGTATCAGGATATCAAATTTGGGTAGAGAAATTAAAAAAGTATATAGGAATTTATTGTTCCTTACAAATTTAGATTAGTTACAAATTGAAGAGCTTGGTTCAATTTCATGTCTTGAATGACATAATAACCGACTTACTTTAGAATCCGTTTTTCACAAATGTAATCCTAAATAGTCTGGTTCAGAATTCATAACAATAAACGATTTAAAACCGACATACTTTAGAATCCGCTTTTCACAAATGTAATCCTAAATAGTCTGGTTCAAAATTCATAACAATAAACGATTTACTCGATTTCTTTTCAACTGTAACGAAATTAATCAGCCGAACAAATCAGGAGGTCTCGTTTTCTTTTCAACTATTACTCCATATTACGAATGGTAATCCATGTCACGAGTGGAACAAAAAGCGATTTACCAAAATTGGACATAATCCATTTCAAGAGTTGAAAAAAAGCGATAGCCTCCTTACAATAATTAACTCAGAACAGACCCCCCCCGATCGAGACACGTAGATACGCCACATTTTTTTCGGGATATATAAAGGCCGAGCCTATCTGAAAACTTCAGTCGTTGAGTCCCATTCAGAGAAGAGTGATCTCCGCTACCTCTTTCTGCCAGAGCTTCCCCAAAGGATGTAGCTGTATCGACACCATTACGCATGACTCCTTGTCTTTGAGACAGTCCGAATTCCCCTCTTTTTCTCTCTATCCTCCCTTCTAGCCACGCAGTAGAATATTGCTAAGTGTTTACGAAAACATATTATTCAGATTCTTCACAGTTCGTAAAATTAGTTTTCGTAAAATATGTTTAAGAAATTGTTTCAAAAGTTACTAGCTATTGATACAAATATTAGTAGTGGTGGCAATGTGTTTAAATTGACATGCAGAAGATGCAATGAATATAAATTTGCAGATGAATTTAAAAAAGGAAATATAGGTGGATGAGACAAAGTCTGAAAATAAATAAAACGCTGAATGGAATACAAAGGCTAGATCGTTCGAAAAGAAACCGACAAAAACCCCAAAGAAAACTTGAAGTGCAAATGTAACAGTCCACAATAGTAACATGGATGAAGTAATTCCTAAAACAGTAATTTGAATTCGAATGAACAAATAATGAAACAATTTCAGATATATAAATCAGATATGCTTTTACCCACCGAAAATACAAACGAACGTTTGTAAAAGAAATTGAAACAATTTTCACTATGTAAATCAGAGGACCTTTTACTGAAACGCCTTTCAAAATAAATGAAAAACGTTGGAGTAGAGATGAATACTAAAGACCAAGAAGCCAAAAGGAATTTCAACAATGACGAAACAACTATGAAGTTAAACAAGCATGAAGTGCTCAGTGACGACATTTTGAAATAATAAATTTATCTGAGACGTACTTAACATGTTTAATTCACAGGAAACATTGTCTGATGAAATACATATTGGTATACGTTAGACATCAGGCCTAACAAGCATAATATCGTTTACAATTAAAATTATCACCATCAAAGACAGGTTTCCTTTGTAAAGTATGTTGGCTTTGAGAGACTGTTAGTTAAATACACAGAAAATGTAATTCATAACAGTACTCCCCTCACACCCAACCAGGCGTCAAGCTCACACGGCTTCTATTTACCTCAAATCAGTACACAATAATTATTAAAGAATTACTTAGAAGGCTACATATTGCATTCATGCATTTGTATTCAAAATTGCAAAACAAGTGCATACATAATTATAGCCAAAGAAAACAAAACCTATCGTATTCACAGAGAAAGTTGAAAACATTTTAAATCAACCTACGCTTGTCGTATCTGTGGGAAATAAATTGTTGCACACGAGATGCGTGATGACCATAGACAGTTACTGGTCAGTATGAAGATGGTACTCACAATAATGATATATAATAGTTCATTCATTCCTAACTTGCCCAGTTATAACGGTCATCTGTTCGTCAAGATCCAAAAAATAATGGAAATGTTACACTGAACAAAGGCAAAAACATATTTCAATCTGTTTGGGTTCTATAGGCAAATGGATACAAATAAATGTTAGCAGGAGTCAGGTTTATTTATAGATTTAGTTTCACGGGAAGTCTTTGGAACAGATGGCAAAGAATGTAAGAGACGACAACAATATGTAGAAACATAAAATGAAACATAAATATAGGAGCAAATGCACTGACTCCTACGAATCTATGGATATATTTTTACAGATATAAGGAAACAGCTATACCGCCGCCGACAAAAAAGTTTTACGCAGCTCGAGCATGAGACAAGACGACTATCCTTATATAAAAAATGTTAAGAAACGTTTCAATCTGAAAAAAAAAGATACTTTAAATCTGTGTGATATATTTGAAGAGTTCCAACATATTTGAATACAACACTTTAATTAAAAAGGTCACCGGCCATACTCTAACATTTTTCTGTTTACATCACATTTGCATTACAAGATTAAATGTAGTTATACTTGTACAGAAAGAATAAAAAATAAAGAGTAAAGAATACATAATAATTTAATTAATCGAAATACAAGTATAGAACGCTGTTACTTTCCCTTAGCTACGACTGCTCACTTACAGAGGAGGCCAACTGGAAATGACGTATAATTATCCCCAAGAGACTAAGTACATGCTTCGTGTTGTCGGAGAATAAAACACTATAAACTATGGATAGGGAACATTTAAATGAAAATATTGAAAACTATTCTACTGTTCAGCTTTATATCGATGTGCGTGCACGACGCACTAGATTGTGTCGCTTTCAAAACTGTTCCATACTTTCAATTTATTTTTAAAAAATCCCTTTAATACAGGTAGAAAAAATCAATGCTGACTTCCCTATGTCGACTGACCTTGTACAGATAAGAAATCGGCACACTTAAAAGAATCCAAATCAGCCAAAATTGGCATCCTTATGTCAGATGACTTCATAAAAAAACTGGATCACTTAAAAGAATCCAAAGTCAGTTTCCAGGGTTGGTTTGCCTTGTAATAAAAAAAAAAAAACAACTTTGTATCTGATATCCTGTCGGTAAGTTTAAGCAATAAATTTATTGCTCGCTGCACGTTGTGTTTATTCATCACCCGGGCTTCTATTTATTTGCCATATGTAATCATAATTGATAAAAAATGGGCATTGATATTTGCAGGGTAAATAATATATAAAGCAATAACTTGCTTTAAAAATACATTTTTTTTAACCCATGCTATCGAAAAGAT
>JAEAOA010000646.1:2682500-2927500 GCA_016746295.1 Potamilus streckersoni | reverse complement strand
GTACACGATATGACAAACCTTTTGAAACCTTAACCTTAAAACACCATCAGTATCTCCAGAGTCAAGCATAAACAGGAAAATGTAACTTATTGACAGAAGGGAAGGAGTCCAGTACGTACATACGTAGAGTGTCATTCAAATATCTGAATTTATTAAAATCGTATAATGCAAAGATATAGTTGTACGAATATTGAAACTCTTTTTAGTAGGACTTTGACGTTTTAACTAGGAATATAAATCTAATATGCAAAACACCGTCGAGTGTCTTTGCATAATTTTATAGTTTAATCTCAGAATTTTAATTTGTATAATTATGGCAAGGAAGGTAATTTATATAGTATAAACAAACACACAAATTTGCCAGGACTCTAAATACGGGCAAAGGTGAAGAAACACTGTCAAAATATGAATACAAATTACGATAAATGCGTAGTACACAAAGTACGCAACTGGATGTGCGGTTTTCCCTCCCCATTATACTCTGTTTATACGGATAAAATTTAAATAAAGCAACGGAGAGTTGCAGAAAACTTTGTTGAAGAAGAAATACAAGTAATTCAACATGTATACATGTGTTTTGTATAAACTGTACTCTTGTGGCTATTATAAACGTGTTCCGGAAAATATTTCAGTGTGCAACCATTGACATCGTTTCTCCCTAATAAAGTGCATGACTGTATACGTCTTGCTGTAAAGAAAATGACTATATAAATATAACAGGAACACAGGATTATTAATTATAAATTTTATGGCCTTCATAATTTGTTTCTCACTTACACCGCCATTAGAGCTCATAGATTTTAAGATAAATAGTAACATTTAAAGGTTTATTTATCTTATGGTTCTTCTCAAAGATTTAGACTGTTCGATTTCTATTCTGTTAATATATAATTCGTTATGTAAACAAATAAGATAAAGAAATGACGTACATTTTACGAGATTATCAGCGACATCAAAGGAGATTAGGACATCAAATCACCAGAACGAACTAAATTACACCTGAAGTGGTACCAGGTGTTAGGTTCTTCACCTGTGTCAATATTGTCTTCCGATAATAATATTGAGGATCTGACTATGGCTTTAAACCATAGCTTTATTCCCAGAATAACAAAATTTAATAAAATTATTGCAATAAAAAATGCAGTTTGTGTTTTCAAGCACCAGCTCTGTACATCTCTGTACAACTTTGCACTCAAGACGGATATTATTAAAGTCATATAAAATAAGTGACGAAAGTAAAACACATAATATAAAAAGAAAATGCACATAGAAATACAACAGCTGAAATTTCTTTTTATTTTGTATACTCCAATTTTTGGAGCTACATTGTTTCCTTTTGATGGCTTATGATGTGATGATGGAGTAAACAAATACAAACATATCTAATCTATATTTTATTAGCCGCTCTAATATAACGCAAAATAGTTTTTTTTCCATATTGGCATTTTGCTCGTCAGATAACCAATGAATTGTCTTCGTTGCTCAACCACTTGTAAAATTAGCATGACTAAATACAAATTTTTCCCTTGACAGCCATCATGAATCAAAGCCCCCGATTCCTTAAAACTTACAACTTTAAGTGATGTGGGTAAAAAAGTATGGCTGACATTTGACATTTTAAAAACAATTTTCATTATATTCAAAATTTATTATTTCTGTGATAATCAATGCGCATCAACTTTTCGAAAGAGGATTCTATGTGTGATAGATAAATCGATCGATCAGAAGACTGCAAAATCTCAGCCATTAATGTTATGGTGACTTTGGATCATCCGTTGGATTAAAATCGAATTTCCTCTGTCCTGAATCTCACAGCGACCACTCAAGGGTCATGCCCTGGTGACCTTAACAGGGAAACTGAGCAGTAAGACTGAAGAGCATCACTTCCAAATTTCCGAAAGCTTCATTTCCATTTGCTAATTCAAAGTCATTAAAACATTACTTATTCGATGAGATTTCAAATTTGTGTTCAATACCTTATCTATTGTATAAAAATTGTTTTCAAATTGTTCAATAAAAGTAAGTATATTTCAAAGTTAATATACAAATTACAAGAAAACAAAAGTAAAAAACACAGCACAATAGATATAACATAAGCAGAGAACAACTACAAAATTGGTGGGGGTGGGGGAGAAGAGGGCACAAGTAGGTAAGACAAAATGACGAAACTAAAAAAATATGCGTACATATTATAATATTTTGATACAATATACAAGCACACAGTCTAGAAAACATTAAGACATTACACATCAAACATATCACATAAAACAATGATATATATATATATATATATATATATATATATATATATATATATATATATATATATATATATATATATATATATATATATATATAACAAACTGAACGGGTCAGAATAAATCAAACATTTCAAACATAAGATTAATCTCTTAGAGATGTTATATACATTGTCGGATTAAGTCCTTCCAGGCGTCTTAAGCACTGAAAATATTATAGTGTCCTCAACCCTTCCTACAAAATGTGAAACTAAAAAAAAATCATTAAAAACTATAATATACCAGTGTTGTCATCATTCCAAAATAAAATACTCGTACATGCAGAGTCAAATGGTTAGATATAATTCATTCAATGTTATGATCAACAATTAATTTGAATTTTATGGTGCCCCTGTTTAGTGTTTACGTGTTTAGTATGCTTAAAGAATAATCCGGTACTGGTTATATAACAGACACATTTGATAAACGTTTGCAAGTTGGTAGTTGATTCTACATCTAGTGGGAGATGATTCCATGCCCTAAACCCCAACACTTAAAAGAAATGCTGATATTTCTGCCTGTACCTATCTTTTTTTACCAGGAAGTTAGAAAATTAACAAAATCGCATTCTTATTAACAAACAAGTTAACAAATAATAATCAGTCTCTTAGGAATAAAATTAATAAATATGCAACAACTCGTCCTTATTAACAAACAAACATATTATCACAAAGAGTACCACACTATTTTGCAATTTTTTTAAAAGACTCGTAAACAAACATATCTAAACAATAAGCATAGAAGCTTTGTTGGTAATAGCGATTCTTCTTCTGGAAACACGGGTGTCTGTAAAGAGCCATTCGTTATCAATGGGTTGATAACCCATTCATTAACCGCAGCGAATATACTCCTTATTATTGTCTGCACCCCACTGCTGTCGTTGTTACCACCATTGTTTTCATGTAGTTGTGGCTATTATGTTCGATGGGTTGGATTACACGTGCAATGCCGATTTCTTTCTTAGAGACTTGATCAGAGACGTTTCGTATCTGACTCTGCCGCTATTTCAGTTCATTTACAGATTTCGCGTAATAAAATTAGGGCTTACAAAGTCTCCTCTCTTGTAGTCAGTGCCGGATTAAGGCCTTCCAATGCCCTAAACACTGAAAATATTATCCCCCCCCTCCAGTGCGAAACTCAAACAATATTAAAAATTAAATAGGTGGGAAAATACTAGTGTTGCCATCATTCCAAATCAAAATAATCCTACATGCAGATCGAAATGGTCCTATATAATTCATTCAGTTTTATGGTCAACAACTAATTTGAACTGTATCTGGTGCCCCTGTTAGCCTGATACCAGTGCCCCGCGGCGGCCCAAACACAAAATTTCGGTGTCGGTTGTGTTAGCAGATTAGTGTTTGTGCCTAGTGTTTGCGTCCATTACATTTGATAGAGGAAGAATCCGGGAAGTCCTTAAGAGGAATCCCCGATCGACGGGAAGATATTGGCAAGATTTATCACATACCCACGTTAATCGGGCCGGAACTAGTACCCACGCACACAACGAAGTGAGATGTGTGTGATCTCTAAAGACAATCGCCTTAGATTGCACCTGAATTGACCAAGAAGAAAAATGTATGAATAATTACGAGCATTAAGGAAAATACATGTAGATGTTACTTCTATGCCACCGAAAGCATATTTACTCCTGCAACAAACCTTCTCAATATTGCCTTGATGAACATACACATCGGTTTAATAGTGTCTCATTAGAGAAAGAATTTTACTACGGATTACTATTCAAACTAATAATGTCCACGAGGATGGGAAACACAGCATAAATGAGTACGATACCAGTGATTGCCAAATAGATTACACATATGCCATACCGTTTTTAAGTACGATACCAATGACTACACCAATATATTACATATATACCGTACCATTCTTAAATTACAATACCAATGATTTCCCAATTGATTACATATATGTATTATCGATGTTAAGTACGTTACCAATGATTGCCTCAATCGAGTATATATATGTCCTACCGTTAAGAACGATACCAATGGTTGTCCTATAAATTATATATATTCTATATCGATGTTATGTATGATATCATTGATTGTCCCAATAGATTACATATATATGTCATACCGTTTAATACAATACTGTTACAAGCCAGAGGTCATTGCTTAACCGAGCGGTGTCAAAACTCTGGCACGAATCCCGCTTGAAGTCATAGGTTTACCCCAAATTTCCAAAGACTTCTATACAACTTCAGTTGTAAGTTGGAAAGCTTGATGTGTCCATTCTATACATAAATTTTACTTTAATCAATGCAAGAACAAATTATTTACAACTTGCCAAAAAACCATCGCCCGCACATCCGCATAGTTTCTCTACATCAACTTTCCGTTTCCCCAGTAGTTAACACTGTAGAAACTTTACAACTATCCCTAACAAAGGAGACTATTTTAACTACGCTACCTTTGGGCCAGTTAATCTATGGATTCAAGTGACATCACACCAGTAAAACAACATCATATTTGCCACCATGGCGACATAAACGTTATCTGCTTAGTCTCTTCTCATGTATTCCATTGAGTAATTTACCGGTTTCCTACCATAAATATTGCCGCTGCAGTCACAACACCATGTACAGCACTAGATTTTATAAAATACTACATCACATTCATGCCGATTGGGTCTGAATTCGCTACTCATTGAACATGTACAGCACTAGATTTTATAAAATATTACATCACATTCATGCCGATTGGGTCTGAATTCGCTACTCATTGAAACTCACTAACACTTTCTCTCTGTGATGTATGCTTCTAATAATTGGTTAATTATTTCGTACTATGGAATAATTCTCATTGCACCGAATTCCAATAATCAAACAAGTAATCACACAAACCTACGAATTGCTTAAACTAAATGCGCATCTCCTTAATTTTATTACAATACCAATGATTGCCCCGATATTACATATATGGCAAATCCGTTGTTAAATATGAAAGCTCAAGGCTCGTTTAAAGACGAAAGGTGTGAAATCCAGATATATATATATATATATATATATATATATATATATATATATATATATATATATATATATATATATATATATATATATATATATATTCCTTTGATAATTTAAAATGTGCATTTCAGAATATTGCCAATGGTCATTTAAAATGTACATTTCAGATAATTATATTTTGGTCATTTACAATATGCATTTCGAAGAATTAAAAATATAAACACATTACCCTTTAGTCATTTAAAATGTTGTGCATTCCAGAGCAATGCTTTTTAGTCATTTAAAATGTCGTGCATTTTCGAATATTACAAAAATTTCTGAATCAAAAAGATATTAGATCACACACAAAATATATGATTGTGACGATGAAACACATTTGCGGAATATATATTGGGGATAGAATGTAATAAATAATGAATGATTCTCTCATTAATAGACTTTCTTACCAAATGGTAAAGGCTTATTTACCTAAATAATCTAAACTGCCAATTATTATGGAGATTCAAATACAAATCAAATCGACAAAGTATTATAACTTAAAAAGGTTATAATAATATTTAATTTCACTATTACATTCTCTGGAAGCTATGGACTTCTCTAAGACATCTGAAAGGTGCTTCATCTCTCCTAGGCTTACAGGGGTACACAAGTCTCCACAATTCTTTAATACAATCATCATCCTATTACTTTGTAACAAAATGTACATTTGAGTTCTTGAATAATTTATTTCTTGATTTATATTTTACATTTCAGTTTTTCTTCTTTCATTTCTGATGGCACAACATCATTTTTTTTAAAATCAAATACACATTCTATTGCTTTTGTATGGTTGATGTAGAAAACAGCAAGGAATCGTGCGTTATCCCTCATATCGCAGAGTAGTTAATATATTTCTTTACGATACCCTAAATACTTATATCAGTGTGTCTGCCTCTAAAAGTTAATACCGTTAGGTTTGTGGCTTTTTCTTTGGATCTTTTAGGTTAGCACAGTCCTTGCTGAGAAAGAATGTATTAGTATCAAGGAAGAACTCTAAATCTCAACACATTTTGTCAGCTGGTCTGTGATGATTGCTTTATCATCTCTAAAGAGCAATCATCTAGATGAATATGGAACAGATGATGACGAGGAAAACGAAAAAGTTCATATATTCATTCTCCAACAAATTTAGTGCAAATGCTGTCTTTCCGCGATCTGTAAAACAAGATATAATTATGTCGCGGGTCTCTTAGGCCGATCATGTTAAATAAAGGGACGGCAGCAGAGTTATTGAGGGGGGGGGGACAAACATATATCATAAGTAAAAAAATACATAATTCAAATCAACAATTGTTTACATTGTCAACTTATGAAAATGTATCGGTAATGCCCTTGTTGTGAAGAAATTCTTGACACACACACGGGTTAGTTAAAGGTTTGTTTGTGTCAGTTCATTAATGGTAAGACAGATGTTTCAATATCCCACATATTTAAATTCTTTTACAGTTTGGATGGATCAACTTTAGATTCGTCTCAGTATATGATATGCGAAAATGTGAAATATTTAAATACTTCCTTAACCCCAATCACATTCTTTATCTCATAACTGTAAGGTCTCAAGTATTTCGAAGGTCAATTTGAAATCCTTGATTCTGCTTTTTCTCAGCATTGTAGAGATATCACCCAAAGTTAATTTAATTAAAGTTTTGAACGAATTTTCAATTTCCTTAATCTCGTGGTTAGGACATGTATTGGTCTGTATTAGTTTTATTGATCTTTTTCTCACTTGTCTTCATTTGTTGCAGTCTTGTGAAACCTTCATTGACACAGTAGCTTTTATTCCATTTACGGTAGCTATTGCAGTATTGGCCCACTCCACTGGATTACTCCTATTATTAGTGTCTGGTGTCACTACATTTACTGTGGGACGGTATTTCCTACAGTTCTTAAGAATATGGCCGGGTTTAATGCAACCATAACACACAACTTCCTCTTTCTTACCAGAGGTTTCCTTTGTCCAACCCGTGGGACTTACCTGAGCCCCGAAACTGATCACGGCTGGGATTGTCAGCCCCTGGCTTCACACCATTCTGACCATTCCGCTTAACAGGTGTTAAACCGTTACCTCTCCTAAAGTTTGGGACGCTGGTTCTATCCCTGCCACTCCATGTGGTGGGACGAAGAGTGCGCAGCTTTATATCGCTCGGCCATTACACTAATGTCTTCTAAGGTCGCGAAATCACGTTCCACCAAAAATACTAACAGGTCTTCCCGGTATGTGCTGAGGACACGTTCTTTCAGAATCTCTTCACGTATGCCTTCGTACGAAAGATCGGCTCCCGTCATGTTTATCCACTTATCGAAAAGTACGCGTACACGAGTATAAAATTACTCGTGAGTCTCCATGGCTTTCTTAGATGACTCTCTGAAAAGTTTACCGAAACTTTCAGCTGACAGCTCATAGTGCCGTAGCAGCGCTTTCTTGAGAGATTCGTAATCATCTATTTCAGCGGGTGCCATATTATGATAAACATCCTTGGCAGCGCAATGCAAAAAATGCCGAAATATTAATAACCCACTGTTCTTTGGATATATGATGTGTTAAAGCTAACTTTTCAAACTGAATTAAAAAGTTATCAATAATATCACCCTTGTCATTGAACATTGACATCGCTATGTGGTTGGTACGTTTATCCTCAGGTCTTCTGCTTGAGGGTCCTGAACATTCAGTTCTTCTCCCCACCTAGATTCCGCTTCGATCCTTAGTCTTTCCATGGCTAACTCATGGTGTCTCTCTTTATTCCTTTCCTCGCTCGACCTTCAATCTCTCTCTTTCGGCCTGCAGTCTGGCTAACTCAATATTTTTTTTTTCTTTTTCGGCCACTTGTTTTTATTTCTCTCTTTCAGCCTGCAGTATGGCTAACTCAGTTTCAATTTCCTTTTCGGCTGCATGCTGTTTTCTGTACTCTTTGAGACTGCACTCTACAAATTCAGCTAACTGGGTCCCTTCATAGCCTAATTCTTCAGATCCTAAAGCCCTAAATTTTTTCGCTAATTAATTACAGTTGTCATTCTTGTCTATCGGTATTGTCGCTAACCCACTTACCTAGATTAGTTATCACTAACCTCTTTTCTGCCTTCAATAAAACAGCTTCACTAGGAATACCTACAAGTATCCTAACTTAGTAGTCTTACCTAGAGACTTACTTAAAATCATACAAATAACTTAAACGGCTTTCGGGCAGTACCAAACTATAAATTCTCCATAAACTCGGCTCGTTTGCAGCACAAGTGCAAATTACCCTGGGGAATGCTTCCTTAATTATCTCTTCTCCCAAGAGTACTAAGGCAAAATGTTACTGAATTACTCGAATTCGGACAACCAACCACGCTTCAGCAATTTCAGGAACGGAATCTCAATGTCTTACAATGTCATGCAACATTTAAGAAATTCAAACGTCATGCACAATTACAAAAGCATAGATAATCATAAATATTGACTCAATTCATATTCGAAGTTTCTTTTTTAACTAATATAAATCTATCACTGATACGGTATTGTATTTCTATTCAATATATGCTCAGATCTACTATTTATCCACTGTTGAAATATCCCGGAACGAGGCCTACAAATATGTGACAAGAAGGTGGATTCAAAATGTTAAATCAATCCCTTCTCTACGGTTCGTTGCTGGGGAATGACCTCCCGCGATGTAATTTACCCAGTGTGGATGGATAGAAAGAATAATACAGATCTCTGAGCAAGTATATTGAAGAAATAAAACAATGAGCCCCTTTCAATGAACAAATATAAAATTTAATCAGTTTAACAATAGAATTGCAAATGGAAAGAAATCAATTTCTTTTACTACAAAAAAGGAAATGTACGAACATGTACTCAATAAAAGCAAATACAAATTTCACTTTACTATTAATTGTCAGTGACAGAATTAATAGAGTTTCATCATAGCCTATGAGTCGTGGCTTTGAGTTCAATGCTGAATGACCTCATCACCTGTCTTTATTTGGACATCGAGTTTTCCGTTCCCTTCTGTACTTCCAACCTTTGTCTACTCGTCTTTGACTTGGCCCTTGCCAGTCGAAACTTGAATAATTTGACGATAGTATCTCGAATCTAGAACTGGAATACAGCTGTGGAATTTTCTGAGGAATTTTGCTGAAGGAAATTTGCTGAAGAATTGGCCGATGAAGCTGTTTCCTTTGCCGTTTATTCGTTTTCCCACGAACTTCCAATGTATAGTCTGTCTACTTTCTGAGACGACTAACTCGCCTTTCTTCAGTCACGGGGGAAACGTACTACTCACGTTTGTCCCCGGAGTCCCTCTCAACTTCTTTCAAGCAAGATTGAAGACTGAAGCAATTGTGCGAAGTAAAGCTACTATTTTCTTACAAGGTTTATGCCCTTAAGTTTCCATTAGCCAATCAGAAATGACTGGTTCCTAAAATTTCCTACGTAGAATATTTGATTAACGAGAATAGGCTAATCATGCTGCAATTAACTTTCCTTTGAACAATCAATTATTGACATGTTTTCTTTTTTTTACAGGGTCGAGTTTAAAGAGTTTTATGCCGAAACCTCTGTACCATAACAGTTGAATCGGTCAAATTTCATGAAGCAAAACCAAGTTTCCTTTGACATTCAGAGATAAAATGAGAATAATCATAGAACATAGAACTATCTCTGGCTCTTTCTACTTTAATTATGTTAACTTTGGTATGATTCATTTCAACAATATTTATAAGAGTTTTAAAATTCAACACATCACACAGGACTAAATTCCAAAATGTTGCATGCGAGCATCATGCAACAATTTAACAAGATCCTTAGACCTTTATATCAAGGTCTAATAATAACAAGATCCTTAGACCCTTATAACAAGGTCTAATAATAACAAGATCCTAAGACCTTTATAACAAGGTCTAATAATAACAAGATCCTTAGACCTTTATAACAAGGTCTAATAATAACAAGATCCTTAGACCTTTATAACAAGGCCTAATAATAATAACCTTAGACCTTTATAACAAGGCCTAATAATAACAAGATCCTTAGACCTTTATAACAAGGTCTAATAATAACAAGATCCTTAGACCTTTATAACAAGGCCTAATAAAAACAAGATCCTTAGACCTTTATAACAAGGCCTAATAATAACAAAATCCTTAGACCTTTATAACAAGGCTTAATAATAACAAGATCCTTAGACCTTTATAACAAGGCCTAATAATAACAAGATCCTTAGACCTTTATAACAAGGCCTAATAATAACAAGATCCTTAGACCTTAATAACATGGCCTAATAATAACAAGATCCTTAGACTTTTATAACAAGGTCTAATATTAACAGGATCCTTAGACCTTTAATAAATTCCAAATAGTCTTTTTCTGCAACAACTTCCTTGATAACCTTTCCTGCCTTTACAAGGGTTTTAACATTATTAAGTTTTCCAACACTGTGCATGCATTGTTGTTTTTTTTGCAGCAAAGTAGAATACCCCCCCCCACCTGTGGGTTAATAGTAAATATACCTTTATAAGTTTAATATCTTCCACATATTCATTTTATGCAAGAACTCTTCTGAAGACATCTTGTGCCCTCAAACTGGTCTTTTTAAGACTTAATTTCATTATTACATAAAAGCATAATGCAACAACTTGGAATGACCACAATAACAGTGAAATATAAATCTGTATGGCAATTTTGAAAATCCTTCAGACTTTTTCTGTCTTCCATATATTCTTTCTTAACTTTAAAATGATCTTTAAATGATTAAATTTCCAATAATGGCATACAGGCATCATGTAACAACTTGGAAAACAATCTTCATGACTATTAAATATAACTCTTTAGGGATATGAACAATCCTTTTGGATCTTTAATACATTCCATGTTTCATGAAATGACTCCCTTTCAGACATCAGGCAACAGTTTGTAGTAGGTTACATATTGGTGAAACTCTGCAATGGTCCAATGAGATCTTTCCTACATTCAAGCTATTCCTTCAGGACCAAAGTCAGAAAATTTCCTCAGGACTTCATTGAACCTTCACTACTGTGAAATGTTTCCCTACTATCAGATAAAAAGTTTCATCATGACTATCCATGTTGCAAATAGTTCTGTACAACATTTAAACAAGATGATTTGATTGAGTCTTATCCAGCAACACAAAATAAAAGTTATGACAAATATAATACAAGGAAATAATATTAGTGGTTAAATCAATCAATCAATCAATCAATCAATCAATCAATCAATCAATCAATCAATCAATCAATCAATCAATTTAAATAAATTATTTTATTAATATCTTTATTAAATAATTTATTTTATTAAAATTTTTTTAAGTATTTTATCAAATATTTTTGCAAACATATTTAAAGTACAAATATTTTTTCAAACATATTTCAAATACAGATATTTTTTATACATATTTGCAGTACAATTATTTAAAAATGCTAATGGAAAGAAAAATAAGATTAAATAAATATAAAGATTTTTAAAAAATATATATTTTTTTAAAACTAACGATTAGCTTGGAAGCCAATAGCCATGCAATTTCTTGAGACAGAGTGTAACAATTTGGAATTCTGAGTTGCGCGCAATTTCTCGAGAAATGGCCCACTCCAAGTTGAAGCCCAATAATGACACCTGGCCATAGAACACAATTAATTTTATAATATATTCCCAACATTTGTTTCTCATTACTGAACTCTCCCCTGTATGATAATCATTACAAATCATATATTAATCTAAAATACCTTTTAAGATGACTTTACAGTGAAGTTCTTTTCAAGGGATGACCTGCATTTTTTGAGAGGCTGAATTATAAACAAAACACCATGCAATGGAACACAGATTTCACTTCCGAATCATCACCAAGGCCTTATTACTCACTGTGCACTGCTGCCGAAATATACATAGACAACCACACCGTAAGCTCATATTCTCAAGAATAAACAATTACCTTTAAAGCCCTTCCAAAGATGCATCAATAAAACTTTTCTATCGCCACCAAAATGAGAGAGGAAAAATGTTCTAAAAATAGACTAGAACTATATTAGTGGGTACCGAACTGTGGCCCAATTCCTGACAGGGTCAGACAATTTCACCTCCATGTACAAAACCTCATTCCTTGATCAAAATAATGTCTCTTAAATACTGCTGCAAAGTTTTAAGGAATTTCATCCATGAATAGGACAGCTACAGGCTTTTATCTGACACCACTGTAACACAAACACAAGCTAATTCTAAATGGCAGAATGTCAAAAATGCACAAAAAGTTTAACTGTGATTTTGCTAATCAAGATAAACACTTCAAATAAACTGTAATTAGCTTTTAGTCCTAACACCAATCTGGAAAGTACTAGAAATTGAACTTGACAGTTAAACTTTCCTAGAAAATTTAATTTAAAAAAATGAAACATATTTTTATATAAAAATTTAAATTTAACTTAAATTTTAATAAAAATGTAAAATGTTATGTTGACACACTTTATTCTGTGGCAATGTCTCTCCATTTCTCTATCATGAACATCAATAGTTTTCCTTGTCTGGTATGATGCAATAAACCTGGGCCTGTCAATCAAAGGTAACGCCTTAATACGCAAGCTTTACGCTGTACTAACCAAGTACATAACATCATTTCCACCCATGAAGGGGAGGAGCCCTCATATGTTAGGCTTTCAGTAGTATTGAACTGTAAGTACTAACTGTGACCCGATTCCATCTGGACATAGAACACAATGAATTTTATTATATATTCTTTACATTTGTTTCTCAATACTGAACTTTTCACTGTGTGACAATCAATACAAATCATGTGTTAATGTAAAATACCTTCAAAGATGACTTCACGGTGAAGTTCTTTTCAAAGGTTCACCGGCATTGTTTTGAAAGGCATGACTATCAACAAAGCCACGTGCAATGGAACGCAGATTTCACTTCCGGATCATCACTAAGACCTTATTACTCACTGTATTCTGTCGCCGAAGAAACACAGACAATCCCATCATAAGCTCATATTCTAAAGAATAAACAAATTGCCTTTTAATCCATACGAAGAATTCCTAATCTAACTTTTGTATCACCACCAAAAAGAGACGGGGAAAAAAAGGCTATAAAAATAGTTTTGGACTACATTAGGGTACTAAACCGGAACTATTAATTGTGACCTGAGGCCACCTTTATTTAAATTGTTCTTTCGGTCGGTTCTAAAGTCATTACCTTTTATACCAACAGGACATGCAGTTGTTATAGGAAAATTTAAATGAATTTGTTACGCTCTTCCTCACTTTTACAACAATTAATAAAATGTATGACCGGGAAAACATGTCGTTTTTCTCAGGGAAACAGTTACAGGTAAGGTGTTGTGTTTTCGAGGCTAAAATAAAGCAATAGTAGGAACATGTATTATCCAATAGTGAAAGTCACACGGGTCATGTAAGCGAATTTACTGATATAAATTTTAAAAAATAATTTTATAATTTTAATTTAACGTTTAATCGTAATATAGCTATAACTAAATTTATTGAAACATGATTTTTGAGTGATGTACACAATAATTGTAACAAAATTTCCAGATGAAAATTATCGATAACTATCGACCTTTACAAAGGTAGTTCGGCATTACACTGGGTCAGAGAAATTGATGTTAGATATAACTATTACTAGTACAGGGGGAATCAAAGTACGATCACGTGAACACAAAGTCGCTGGCATCTTCATTCATCTCCTCTCTGGATGTTTTAGAGGATAGAGAATAATATACAAGACGTTTTGTTCTTAGCTTGTATATATGACATTTCTTCTGAATGATAATTTAGCATGATGTAAAATTTAACTAAAAAAAAATCTGAACTGACATACATGTTTCTAGTCTTTTATGTGCATGAAAGCACATGTTTGTAGTACAACTTGTTCCCAACTGCAGCTGCATTCCCTCATACATCATAGTGTGTGACAAAACTGGTTAAAACGAGATCACCCTGCATACTTTACTGTGTTTAAAAATGTTGAAGTACTTTATCATCGAATTTGCCATTTAGCTTTTTTGAGGAATTTATACAATAATGCTCAGTGGAATTTTGATAGATAAAGTGAATGAAAGCCATTTAAAGGTATGGGTAATCAAATTCTCCAAAATGACACATGTAACTACAAAAAGTGACTTAGAGCGTGTATATGTGACTTGTGCTATAGACAGCTTTTAGGATCATGTTCCTTTCATAGTGGTACAACTCATTGCTTTAGAAACATCAGTTATGTTAGCAAAGTATGGATAAAACATGACAAAAATATTATCTCTTTTAATCTTCTTCGCATGCTTTCAAACGGACAACCCCTTGTCAGAAAGCTAGTGTATATATCACTGATTTTGACACACTTAACAGAAGTCGGTTTCTTCCTGTGACACCATTGTATATATTCTTCTTAATAAAATAAAAATATTGCAGAATCAATAGGCACACATAAACCACTAGTTTGTAGGAAAAATTGCATATGGAACATTAGCTTGGTATTCATAAAGCTTTTCTTGTATTTATAATAATTTGGGTTTTTGGAGCAGATTTTGTTGCAAAAGCTTAAGTGTGTTCATGTAGGCAATATTTACTCATTAAATTAAATATTAAGCGTTGTTATAAACTTGAAAACTATTATAGTCTGACCAAAGTCTATTCAGTCCTGATCATTGAATATTTTGACCATGAGATAACCATCACAAACTTCCAGACAAAAATTATAGATCACTTTGGACTTTCACAATGGTGGCCAGGTACTAAACTGAGTTAAGAAAGAGCACATTGGGTCTAATCATCACAATAAAAGGGAGTACAATGCATGACATTCTATCCAGTTTTTACTTGATCACATGGTTAGTTTGACCTCAAACTAAAAATATCCAGGTATTTTAACATGGAGTTTTGCCATAGCTTTTCAGTAAGTGTAAATAATGACCTTCCAATGGAATATGGGTATTTGAAGATCCAAATAAAGTGAATAATCACCGTCTGAAGTTGTGTACAATCATCTTCTGAAGAACAACACCCGTTACTGAAATAGTCTGTTCTAAACACAATTACCTGTATGACATTTAATATACAAGAATCAAATTTGGGAAAATATTATAATATCAGTATTATATTAAAATTGTTTACTTAAATTAAAAATTATTAGATTTAAGATATGATTTTTTTTCTTCATTGGCATTGTGAATATGCAATCCTTGAATATATTGTTTTTGGAACTTCAAATCATTTTGTATCCATTATAGCTTGTTTCTCTAGACAGAAGACAATGGTACAGGATGTTTTATTTTATTTATTATAATTCTTACCATTCTCACACAAATTAAAAAAATCAATTGTCATAATAAATTCAATATCAAGATTCTCTTTAACAGATGATTAAGAATTTACTGTTGAAATAAGATAGCCTATTTATCAGATAGAAAACTCTAATACTTTTATTTATATTAGCAAAAATAGGATGCTGATTTAATTATGTATGAAATATATTGTTAAAAGTATATGTTTCTTGTAAATTTTCACAAATTATAATAACAATATATATATATATAATAATATAATATATAATACCTCTGAGTACCAGTGATAACATATGCACATCAAATATTCAAAACAGTGTTGATCAGTGTAAACAAATGTTGTAATATGTCACTGAGAGATATGTTCTCTCTAAAACAGAAAAATTATGACACTGCATAATGGAATGATAGAGTTAGGTTTTTTTTCTCACCTGATATTATCAGTAAATTTCAGAGAAAAAAGGTAGAGGTGGAGAATAACTTGTTGGTTTGATATTGTAGCTTGTTCAGCTGTGCATTGTGAATGATTTCCACATCCTCAGCTCAGTGAATTTTCACATTAGTGTCTTAAAATGTGGAGAAAGTAACTTAAAGGCTATAGGCAGTGCAAATAAGGTTAACTGGGTGGGTATGTAAATGCTAAATGTCATGTACTGTAAATAAAAATTGAAAAGTTAAAAATTATTAACTTAAAAAACTAATTGTAGTTGCAGTAGATCATGGCATCAGGATAGTTTTGAGCTATTGCATTGTTAATTACTATCTTGCATGAAGACTAAGCAAGCTTGGGGGAACAACATGCCATGTAATGGAAGCTACCATAATAGTCATCTTCCAGTCTAATAGTCATATTGAAAATACAGTTATAGTTGATACTGTTACTATAGAAGAAAATCTTTAATATTCCTGAAATCCATCCTCTTAAATGACTTATTTACTTGTTTACATTTTCTTCATTTCTTTTCTTCTTTCATCACCTTTTATTCTGTAAATATGAATCCACAGAAGTTTATATCTTTATTTATTATCGGCCTATCATTTTTAATACTCATCTGAAAAAAAGGAAGACGATATAGAGCAACATCACTGATTGAAATACAAGAACAGGCTTAATGACTTAGTAATGTTTATTTAATGTTAACTGTCAGTGTGTTTTGTTTTGTAATTTCATGGTGTTTGTTTTTGTTATCTTTCTGTTGTATATATGTTATCTAATATTGTAAAGTGCTTAGAGTTTTTAAAGATTAGGCAATGTCCACATTATTATTATTATGTTTATTTATTATCATTATTATTATTAATATTAATATATACATGCTGATAAAGATTGGTATCTCTGCATGGAATCTGCCATGTTGGTCTTGAAGATATGGAAGAGTTCATTTTTGATAAATGGTGGTTATGGGAGTTGTTGCTTGCCACAGGTAATGAAGCATATCATTGCCATCCAGTTTTCTTTAAACTGTTTTATAGTTTTATAAAGTATCTGTATGTGATATAATTTGTCTTATGACTAAACCATGTTTAACAATGACATGCAAATATTCCCATAATGACATTATCCTTTTTCAAAAATGGACTATTCCATAACCCTAGTACCAACATGGTGGATTACATATAAGATAAGATAAGAATTCTTTATTTCAGACTGCATAGTCCATACATCTAAATTAAAATACTGATATAGAGTAAAACATTGTAAACATAAAAGAACATACATATATACCCATAAACATATACATATACACACACAAACATACACACATACATATATATATATATATATATATATATATATATATATATATATATATATATATATATATATATATATATATATACACACACACACACACATATATATATATATATATATATATATATATACACACATACATATACACTTAAACATATATACATATCATATGTACAAGTATTCAGATACATTTACAACATATATACAAGTATTCAGATACATTTATACACTCTTTTTAAGCATATATGGAATTTGTGGTGTTACTCTGTATGTTGATATAATTGGTGTGGAAATCATACATAGGTGAAACAAATTCAGTAATATTAGCTATATTTGAGAGGTTCATATGAAAAGGGACTGAGCTACAGTCATGGATATTATTTACAATGCTGAATGAACTATTTTTAGACAATAGGAAGTAGTGGAATACTGGAGATAGTGTATAGCAGGGCAATGAGAAGAGTTTTGTTAGAGAAAATGAGATCACTTTAGCAGAATATGTGTGTAATTTGTACATTTTCCCATTACTCCAGATTTTCATTTGCTAAACTGAAAAAGAAATGCTGACAACTTAATTAAGTATACTTAATACATGTACTATGAAAATCTAATTGGTTCCTCAGTTTTAAACTGTTACAATGTTACATAATTATAGTTTTCTTTGGAATCAGATCTTAATGAAAATAAAATGTGTTTTTGTATTCTTCAGTTAATAAATATACATTTAAAAATCTTGTAAATGTATGTGCACATTAAGTGCCATGAAAATAAGGATTGAGGTTTACTTTGGCCATATGACTTCAAGAGAACCCAGTATAAACTATAAATTGTAATGAATTCTAAATGCTTGTTGTAGATAAGTTACATTTTGGTAATTTCTAGTTGATACCAATTTAGTAAACTGTCATTAGAACAGACTATATTTTGTTAGTTTCTAAAACAAAGCTTGATGAGTGAAAAACATGTAAAACGAAGTTTAAAATGATTCCATATGAATGTACAGGAGGCATGTATTCAGACCATGTTGACTTACAGTCACTGGTGTTATAGGTAGACTCAACTTTACTACTTGGATCAGTTTAAAAGTGTATATGAATGTTTTTAACTTTGTATATTGTTTGAGTAGTTCTAGACTTATCACATACACTAGATAAGTCAAGTCCAACTGCAGACAACATAGACTGATGTTTTGTTACATAATACACTGGCAAGTCAGGGTCTATATGTGTTCTGCTTACTACTTCTAACAAACAGATGTGACCTAATTCTGCATGCACATAATACGATGACGTATTTGGGTTGGTGAATTTAGAGTTAAACTTGACTTAAAAGTGAGTACAAATGCTATATATTACATTTTAATCACAAACCAGATGCAAGTTTTATCATTCTCAGGAGATGGGGTTTATTCACGTGTTTCTTTCTAAATCTTTTTTTTAAAGTATTTTTTTTAGTTGGATATATAGATTCAGATTCATGTAGACATACATACTCTTGTTTGGTTTCTATTAATCAGGCTTCATTCTAGTGCCTGTTACCATTATTTTTCATCTTTTCACAAATAAATTCACTCCAAGGCACCTGTAGGATTCATAAAAAAGACAAAGAAATAAAGATAAAAGATTGTTATGTTTGACTTTTGACTGAGTGGAGGGCAGCCTAAGCCATTGCCAATGAAAGAAATGTCTCATTGATTTTGATTAGCATCATTGTTATAATAGATTATTGATAGAATATGCAAAGAAAAGAAGATGAAAGTCTTTACCAAAGATGATCTTGCATTTTTTGTCTTCTAAAATATGCTTAGTGTACAGGGTTGAGAAATTGTGATAACACATCCAGAATAAATTATGGATTGAAGCCAAGTTCAGGAGCTGTCAAAATTAGAGGCTAATTATGACCATGGGAGCTTGGGTTGTGGATTTATTTAATTTCTGAAATACTATTTGCTTTTCTTTTATTATATACTTTGAATCCATGAGAATAAAGCACAATTGGCTACAGTTTCTAAAATAAGCATGTCTTAAACTGGGGACCTGGTTACATTCGTGAACAAGGAAATTGGAAAAACCACTGCTATTGCCCGACTCCACATCAACTGTTTCCAAGCATTCATTACTGGAAATTTGTTAATTACATAAATTAATAAGTCTATGATGTGAATATATGTGAATTTTTAAAAAAAGAAATTATACATAAAGGTATTTGTGACCCATGTTTTATTTTAAATAAACCCACTTTTTGACCTGGAGCATGGGCGACATAGTGGTCTAAAGCATTCACCTTAACTGATTACTACCATCTCATCTCTGTCAGCGTGGGTTTGAGTCTTAGGCTCTGCCAGTGTGGGTATGTGAGATAGCTTGCCAGTATATTCTCATGGGTATGTGGTTTTTTCTGGGTTTTCTTGGGGGGGGTTTCCTCCCAGTAATACTGGCAGCCATATATAGCCTATCTTGTGCTGAGAAATTGTATTAAAACCAAAAACATTTTGACCTGGTAGGGGCCATGGGACATCTTTACTATTGCAGGAATGATAATTGATTAATATTAATCTGGGTATTTGTTGTTACATATATACACACAGATAAATAAATTGAGAGACAAATATTATGGACCTTTTTGGGATCAAAAGTATGTTTCTTTCAATTGACTTACAGACATGGCTTCTTCAGCAAAGATGCAGTTACCTCATATAAACCATTTAGCACTGCCAGCTCTCCATGGACACAAGTCATCAAGCTCAGGACTTTGCTTGCAAAAGGCTTAAATCAAGCCCCACATAAACCAAGTCGGCAAAACAAACTCTGGCATCATGTTAGGTGGACAGGTAGTATTGGTGGCATCACCTTGTGCTTGGCATATTCACATGGACTTTTCATCAAAGTATCCCACTGTAATGCCAAACATAGCTACAACAGGTTGTCGGGGCTGGAAGCTGACAGTAAAGCTGATGCAGACTTTGACTGGCAAGGATTTTTACAGTTGCTGAAGGAGGACGCATGGTCTCTAATTATTGCCATTGTGGTAAGTTCATTTTGATGAATAACATCTATACACACTTATATGTTGAGTCAAACTGCAAAGATCCTGATCTGCATAATACACCTGCAGATCAGGGGCTATGTTGTTTGATCTACTGATTACTCGTAACAAACTGCACAGACCCAATCTGGAGTTGGATTCTTCTTATAAGCTTGTATATAGAGTACTTTATAATTTCTTAAGTCTTGTTTAAAAATTGCTTTGTTAAGTATAGTAAGTGCTTAACTTTTGGATGCTGTTTTGACTGGAGTGATAGAATTACATGAAAGTTTTTTTTTTATAAGGCATTCATATGACACCCATCAATGATGGTCTTAGATTAATTAATTGGACAATTATAATTAGTTTAAAGGATAATGTATTGTTTGAAACATTATTATATGCTATATCAGGAAGAAATGTTTTGAAGTTGGTATCTTTGCATACATTAGACATTTTAGGGTGTTGTACTACACATATGAAAGCCATCTTTAGTTAAAGTGCACATGTATTTTGTGCTGACTAATAAAAATTATTTATGGAACAAAATTGTATGCATCATTTATCTCATATTGATTCTACAAAATGGTAGCAAGTTGTACAATTTACTTTTGGTGGGACATCTTTATTCTGTATGCTCCTTAGTCAGTACACTTGAAAAATAATACCTGTCTGTATTAACTGTAAGTTTTTTTATTAAGCATAATAAACTTTTTCCTTTAATTATGTCTATACTACTTGATATTTATATATACGTTGATGATCAAGATTGTATCTACTAGTAAATGATATTACAGATGCTGTTCTTAAATTTAAATGAATACAACATTAGTTATTGTAAACTGATTACTGGTATATGAAAAACTCTTACAGCTGTTGTAATAAACCCTTGACAACTGTGTTATTACAGAACCTGCTGGAAACCACTGATACCTGATGAACAGTCACTTATACATTCATATGCTAGAACTAGGACTCAAACATGGGACAACTGAAGTGCAAAACAAATGCATTACTACTGTGATATTAACATTACCTTATATATCTATCTAAAATATACAGTCGAACCTTTCCAAATGGACATCCATATAAAATACACCTGCTGTTAGAGAACAACATTTATGAACCCAGTTATATCATTTCATTTATATGTGTTACCTTTGCATAAAAAAGACACTTGTCAATAGGGGCAAATTTAATGGTTCCATAATTACAAAAATATTATCCAGTAGATTTTTGCTAGGCTGATTAATCAGCCCAACAACTGTAATGATATATTAACTTGCGGTTTAGTTGTTGATATGACCTATTCATTAAACCTGCAGAAAGCTGCAGACATTCTTGTCCACTCATATCAGTATATTTTTTATACAATTACAGGTTATTTCTCATGGCTGCTAAGCTACTGTCTGCTGAAGTTTTTTTATCAGTACACACTATTTCCGGATCAGTTCCTTTATTTGGTGACTTGTAAACTCACATGGAATAGCACAACCCTCTGTCTTGAGGCCATTTTGAATTTTGCGCTACTAAAAAAAATACCTGTGATTGTCTGAACTGTACACAAGTGTATTCCTGAAGGATTTGTGCAAAATTGCACATTTTAATGAATATATCACATTGTGTCCATCAGTATTAACACAAATTTAGGGGGTTGTACAGGTCTGAACTAAAAAGAAAAAATCAAATAATTTAGTGTTTGGATATCATCTCCTGCATTGATTGGCATGCATAATATTTGATTATTGTTTTTAGTGTGCCCTTGCAGCTGCACTGGTTAACATCCAGATACCTCTCATGTTAGGGGACATTGTCAACGTTGTGACCGAGTTCACTAGGGAGAAAGTGGGAAATCTTGTTGAGGAGATCAGACTACCAGCATTGAAGCTTATTGGAGCATACATCCTTCAGGTAATTGTATCCTGTTATAGTGTTGTACTTTGAGCATGGATCATTGGTTTCTTGCAAAGTTTTGTCTTGTTTCTCTGCAAATCTTTACCCTTGTGAGCCCTCTTTCCCGCCAATATATGTTGGCTTTAGCATTGGCTATAGTTGCTAATGGTGATAAAAAACTGAAATGGCAATGAATATTCATTTTAAAAATGGCAATGAAAACATTCAAGGTGTGTGATGGTCAGCTGAGTTGCAATATAATTGTAAAGTTGATGGCCACCAGTGTAATGTGTTTTCCAATTAAAAATCATACCTATTTCAGGGACAATTTATTTTGTGATTCAGTTAATGGCCAAAGAGACTATATTTATGTACATATTCAATTTGTCATTATTGAATGATTTATTAATTTGAAAAGTAAGGTAATTAAGGAAACATTATTATTTAATATAATAAATGCAGGTAAACAATGAGTGAACATTAGTTAAATGAGTGCATAATTTGGAACACAAAGTTCCATGGTGGATCTAATGTCAGATGAACTAGCTATTAAAAACGTTGTAATGTTGACCACATGATAAAGCATTTATTGCATTAATTTAAGTGTCTATGGAAGAAAATATAGTACAGAAAGATGGCAAGTTACAGAGGCAGAACTGTTGAAGCAAAAGAGATTGTCTCATTTTTTTTTATCATTGCTAGTAGATTAAGTGCTACAGTTTTCCCATTTTCCTTTAAAACATTGTGTTTCCTCCAGATTTGTAGGTATGGGGACACAATATCCCATGCCCATCTTATAGTGCTGTTGATACAATTAATTTCATTTGGAAAATCCCATGTGTAACAGTCCAAGACAAATTAAAATTTTGCTGAAGAACTAAAACTTTTTTGTGACCTATCATGAATTTTGAATGAATGAAATTTGAAGAAGATTTGTGATGTTTTAGCAAATTCATGTAGATTGAAGATCTAAATGGGTGGAAACTGATTAAAAATTTGTTTAGCTCTTTAGATACTTCCTGTTTATGATGCATCTTAGATTGTTTAAAGTGAAGTGTAAGGTATTGATTCTTGAGTGATCACTGTTATTCAGAATATTGAATACTTGAATATGCAGCCTATTTATGATCACATTAACATTTGGAATATAATCCCCACTACCTCTCAAACCCAGCCCTCACAAAAGAAGAAAATTTGTCTTTTCTGTCTCAATTACGTAGAGGGCAATAACTCTTATTAATTACTGTCCCTTGACTGGTGGCACTAGTTTTAAGCTTTCACTGTGAATTAACATTATCATTCACATTGTCTCCTGAAATCTATTGGAAAATTTGTGCTCAATTTCACCCGATCCATTACAGATTTTGTTGTTTTCAGATATATTGAGGCTTTTTCAAAATGTGGTAGACATTATTATTGTTTAACCCGTTGTTTCCCATATAAAATTTCACCCTGCCTTCCATATGATGTTCATGACATCATACTCTTGCTCCCCATAAAAAATCCTTCCACATAAACTGTAAGGCAATGTCTTCTTCAAAAAAATTATATTGAATAACCTCAATAAAACATAATCATTTCCACCGCTTTTGTTATCAATGCCTGATGACCATAAATTTATAATTGTCATCATTTCATGATAAAAACAACTACCAATGCACAAGTTGCTTTGTTTTAAATACAGCAACTTGTGCCTTAAAGAGTCCAACTGGAAAATATAATTGGAATAGTTCTGTTGCTGTCTCCTGCAAATTATGTGATGGTCCTGACTGTTGAGTAAATGGACTTCTGTCAGTATTTTGCATGTCATCATCAGTATCACTTAAGTCTGATGACATTTTAATGTTGATATCTAATGACAGAACATAATGATAGTATTAATTTCTACTGTTAATGTAAACTTCAGCATCATATTTCGAAAAATTACAATTATAAGTAACTGACATAAGTTGAGAAGGCCATAATATTTACATTGAATTGAGGTATTACAATAGGCTAAGGATGCCATTTTGGATGTGGTTGTGGAAAAATACCTACATATAATGGGTTAAATTTGGATTTGTATCTTCTAATATTAGGAAATACGTCATTAAAATTGAATGTTAGTAATGATGATTTATTATTTTTGACCAGTGTTTGGTTACCTCCTGACGAATCAACATTTAACTGGAAGATGTAACATATCCATTGTAGGTACTGTGCAAAGCATAGAAACACATAGATGGGACAAGGTAAAGCATAGTTATGTGTAGATGGAGGGCAGAGGTAAAGGTATAGAATAGTGTTATTGGGGTGTAAAGGTTAATATTGACCATAGTTATGCTAATTTATTTACTTTCACAGACTTTATTTCTATGTTCTCAGAACCACATGTTTCTACACTGCAGTATTGTAATAGAACTTGTAGTTCATGTTTTTACACACTACTTAGCACCCCAGTACAGCCAGTGTATCCGGTGTTATTTCAGTCTTAAAAGGAGCTCAGATTACAGAAGAGTCATTGTAAAATCTTTCACATTAGATTACTACTGTATAGATTCCTGATTAACTGTTTATATTTTCAGGGTGTTTTCACTTTCATATACATCTCAATCTTGTCCAATGTTGGAGAGAACCTGGCAGCTAAAATGAGGACCAAACTGTTTGAATCCCTTTTGCGGCAGGATATTGAATTTTTTGACAGACACAAAACTGGGGAGTTGGTAGATAGGTAATTAAAATTTAAGTGATGTGATTATGATTTTTAACGTAGCTTTAAAAAATTTTCAGTCATATCTCTATGATGTCTGCAGTGTGGCAGTTTATAGTGATGTCTAGCACTGGAAGCATCATGCCGCAGACATGTAGCATGATGTCCCACCAGGCAGACCAGTCCTAACACTAACCTCTTAATGCTGAGTGCCAAGCGAGGAAGCTATTAATACCATTTTTGTAAGTCTTTGGTATGACTTGACCGGGGATCAAACCCATGACCTCCCGCATCTGAGGCAGATTCTCTAACCACTAGGCCACTGGTGTGGTGTAAAATTTATGCACTGTTTTATGTGTATATGTACATGTGTTGTACTACATGTCATCATTGATATCATATTTCAAAAACATGTCATATTTTGTATATACTATAACTTGTTATCACAAAAAAATGAATGTATTTTGTCATGGTGCTACTCGGGTAAATGTGTAATATTAACATCTTATTTTCAAAAATGAAATTTTTACTATGTTTTAATTCACCCTTTTTTTAGATACTCTGTGTTACTTTTAATGGTCCCCAAATTAGTTGCAGACCATTGTTTTGGTTTTAAAGTCATATATAACACATGATGGGTCATGATTTCAGCTTAGATGAAATTTGTTGGCTTTCTCGAATCTTTGAGTAAATGATTCTAAGCACTCAAGTTTTTCATTACATTCATGAATGACCAATAGCAAGCTGTATTTTCCTCCCCAACTGCAGCATTTTACAGACCACAGTTAGAACAAGAAGTGAAGAATTTAAGTGAAATCCCCAAATTAAGCAAGACCATCACCCCATGTTGGTTGTGATTTGCCATTATCGATTGATTGATGACAATGTTTGTACTCTGCTTATTTCACTTTGAATTAACTAAAATGATAATACAGATGCAGGTACTTTTATGGATAAGTTTTCTATTTACATTCACGGTATTTTTAATACAGCACAGTTGACACTAATTAATCCAGACTGATAACCCACAGTGATTCAGCCAGCTGTGATGTACATAGATACACTTGCACACCACATCATTAACTTACAAATATTGATGAAGGGAAGCATTCATTACTGTAAATCTGATGGTGGTTTTATTGTAAATAAAATCAGAAAAATATTGCCATTTCTGATTAGATGTGCTGGCTCAGAGACAAGGGGTCAGAGCTCAAAATCCAATCACACATAATATTTTTATGATTTGTCTACAAGAATGCAAGTTTGGTGACAGATTTTAAGATAATTGAGAGCATGATCTGATGGGAAAATTCAATAGTTCAGCTTTTTTCCATTGTACTTAATAGTTGTCTGAAAAGTGAACTTTTTGCCCATACTTACATTGATGGAATGGAAAATAGACTCAGTTGTTTCCACAGATGAATAATTTTTCATTCGTTCTTATAATTCTTAGTTTGAAATGATCACAAAAAAACACAAAAATGAAGTTGTTACAGTAATCAATCCTATCAGTATTATTCATGGAGAAACTTTGTTGGGAAATGTTTGTTGATGTCAATAATATTGGTTATTTCTGCAGGCATAAAATAATAATAATTATAATAATAATAATAATAATGAAGAAGAATCGGAATATCCTAAGTCACTTTAACATGCATTGATTATACAAATTTTAAAGTGCATAATACATCCTGGATTCCTGCCTATGTTGTATATTGTATGTATTGATCCATATTCATTTTAGTGAGGAAAAGAACAAATGGTGAACTTGTTAATGGCAAACTTTATAAAATAGTATTTATTTCATCTGAGTTGAATTCAGATTTTTTTTATATTACTAATATATTTATTTTACTGTATTTGAAAAGGGCGGTAATAATTCAGTGTATCATTTTTCTTCTTTTAGACTGACCTCAGATGTTCAGGATTTCAAGAGTTCCTTCAAACTCTGTATATCTCAAGGACTTAGGGCAGTCACACAGGTATCCAAATGTGGTTCTGTTTTATAGAATTACTCACTGATTGATTTTTTTTCATAAAATATAAAATCAGTTGTATGTTTATTTTCAAAATGAACCCCATCTCTGCAAATTTTTGACAACCAGTCATTTCTCTAAAAAATATTCTTTAGATGTGCTTAATTAATCCTTTAACTACTACAGCTGTTCTGCAGTTTCGCTACTGCTGAGTGATAGCGTATCAGTTACTGAGACTACTGATACTGTTTGCTAGGCTAAATACTAGAGCATCGTCATGGCTGACTAAGGAAACTGACAATAAAAACATGGTTACGTTTATATTCATTATTTCATTAGTTTTTGCTGGATTTCAGTGAAATAAAAAGCAGCTTACCTTGTATAGTGTCTGTTATTCATATATTTCCATTTTATTTACTCCTACAACAATCAGACAAGAAATCCCCATCGCTTAAACTGTTTTGAATCGCACAAAATAAATCGTCATTTGAATCAAAATCACATATATCTAGTGTTGAAATGGAACTAACATCTTTATCTGATCAATTTACTAAGAATGATCCATTAAACTCTTCGATATTGCTTGCACTGAACCCTTTAAAGTCACAAATATCTGACTAGAAATCCATTTTTGTTTATCTCAACTACATGTGTTTTGTACATTGCCGGAAATTTCCTTCCTGCGTGTCTAAATTTAACCTCTCAGCTTTCCAACTGGTATCAAAATGTTCAGTAACCAGTCTTCTCATTGGTTATGATAATGAAAAATAAGTAAATATCTGTACTTTCAACCAATCAGCGTTTAGTTAACATAGCAGTTACGTCCGCATATATGCGACACTAGGGTTTTGAGTACAGCAGAACTATGCGCTCATAAGCGACACTGGGGTTTTAAACAAGGCTTATCGACACTGCATATATGCATCAGTGGGGTTCAGGAGCTATTTACAGGTGACGCTCAGATGCAGTAGTCGTAGTTAAAGGGTTAATACTTATATAGTTGATGATTGATTGTTTTTAATATTTTGTTTGCCTATCCCCTTTATTCAATAGAAATTAGGGTCATATAAATGTTATTACCTTCCCTCTGGTGTACTGTTCCAGCAAGAACTTGTCAGCCTATTTCCAGCTTGTTCTGTGGCTGCTTAGTGAATCCATAGTTAAAATTTTCTGAACTCAGTTTGAATGAGGATGAAGGCTTTTATAAAGAACAGAAACTGCTTTTTGTATGTTTTGCTATCTCTTGACAGAATTTGGATACTGCTTTTTGTATGTTTTGCTATCTCTTGACAGAATTTGGATACTGCTTTTTGTATGTTTTGCTATCTCATGACAGAATTTTGATACCCCTTTTTGTATATTTTGCTATCTCTTGACAGAATTTTGAGTTAGAATTCTCATAACTCAATTTACAACAGGATAGTTTTTGTAGGAGCCATGATAGCTTGGTAGTTAGCTTGCCAGACTTGAGGCTGAAATGGTTTGTGTTCAAATCCTACATTCGAACCAGTCTAGGTCAGTTGATGTGGTGTGTCCTTGGGCAAGTCCTCTGGCACTAAATAAGCTGCTTGTGTTGCTATTCATTAAAACACCAAACCAAAATTAGTTTTTTTATAATTTGCTATATGTTGAAAAAATTTTCAGTTGAGTATTATTTAAGATAGACGATTTGTAGTACATAGTTTAATAAAATATGTAAGATTAGATTTTTTTCTTCAGATTAGATTGGTCTGACATGTTGATTGTTCTTTTTTTTTTAGTATGTTGTATAATAGATGAATATCTTGGTCTTTTCATGTGAATTGACTTTTAAAAACACAGCTGTAAAATGTCAGTAATTGAAGATAGATATGATAATTTTGTACCTGTTGGTTTGCATACAACATAATGATCAGGTTGTTCTGTAAGTTTAGGATTATGCTAATAATGGAAGTTAAAAAAACATTTAACACCAAAGAGAATGCACAAAAACCCAGAGCCATAACCATTATTTTAGATTCCAGGATGATTACCTCAAGTTATTTTTGGATAATTGTATGCATCGTTTGTGCACTACAATACCGATGGTATGAGCTGATTCAGCTTAAGTCCTAATCCGTAAAATCATAGTGAATTCAAAGTTAGTATTTATTGGACCAAGTTGGAAAACTAAATGTGTTTTACTGCCTGTCTCTGATCTGTCTTTCCAGTCCTCCATTTATCTGCAACACTTAGATTCCTCTTTGTAACTTAAAAGTCCTTTTAGATGCATGGAATGAAACCATCTGCTTTTTAGATTATGTCTCCAGTAGGGCTGGAAGAAACTTGCCTTTATGAGTGTGTGTAATACATATGCATGAAAATGGGCATTAATTATGTTAAAATGCAAATATGTATTCATAGCCCATATATATTAGTGGCTGAAATATAGAAGTGACCACTACAGAGATGTCAACCTCTATGATTTTGTGGTATTATTATGAATTGTTTGGTAAAAATTTTCCATCCTAAATTATATTCTCAGAATACCAGGAAATAAAGCTATTATGGTATAAAGTTTTAAAACAAGTGTTTTACTTAAATACATATTAGAAAATTACAAGTAATTTAGATTAGTTCATTAAACATAGTTTCTTATTGTCAGAAATAATGTAAATAACAAAAAGCCTGTTTGTTTATTCTGTAAATGGTTGAAAAATGGTGTCAGAGATGAAATAAAAAAGAAACATACAGATAATGTGTGATGAAAACTAAGATCCCAACATTAACAAATTTTACACATAGTAACAAAAATACAAAATGCTCATTTAAGTTGCCGGTTTAGAACTAAATAGTGTGTCAAACTGACACAGTCAATTTTTATTGAGGGTCAGTTGGCCTCAGGCGGATCATTTATGTTCCATGAATACATTTGTAGATTATACCTTTTCAGTAAACTCTTACATATGTGTGTTTTAAACATGTACTCTTCCATTCATTTCTAGAGCATAGGCTGTGTGGTGACCTTATATATGATATCACCCAAGCTTACTGGCATCATATGCCTGGTGATTCCAGTCATTATTGGAATTGGCAGTATTCTGGGCTCCGGACTGAGGAAACTGTCCAAAAAGGCTCAGGATCAGGTATGCATTATCTTCATATATTCTCCTTTTTCCATCCTGTATTAATTAGTCTAATCAATATTAGGAAATTACTCTCTGCTACCTCTGATTCCAACCTTCCCTGAAAGCTGACAAATATCTTTCTCCTTCAGATGCATTCCCTGATCACATTAACATTAGGGGAAATAAGCTTGCTACCTCTCAAATCTATCCCTACTAAAAAGATGAAAACTCCTTTCTGTATAGCTCATATTGACAAAGGGCAAATTAAAATTTTGTGTTAAATTAAAAAAGCCTTCCATATAGGATTTGGATTTTTTTGGATTATTATTCATTCCTAAATAGGTAGTAAATATTAATTTTAAAATAATGTACACTTTCTCTGATTTGACAATATTTAAACCACATCGTACACTATGCTATCATTGATGCATGTATGTTATTCATGGTTTCATACACAGTCTTTTACTTACTCACACATTTAGCAGTGGGTGTTGTTTTAGCAACTTATTAACATGCTGTATTGTTAATTTATACATTTTTGTTGTGTTTTGTTTTCACTTATTGATTCAGTGAAACCTGGCGATGAAGTGTAATAAACACAACAAGCTAAAGGGAAAGGAAAACACAGACAAGTAATGCTTTGTGTACAAAAAGTAGTGTGTGTGCTCTATGGTTGAGAGTAAACAGACTATGACAAAAGTTTACCATGGCAAAGAAAAAGGGTGATGATAATGCAGATTTTAAAATTCCTACAAGTAATTATTATACCCCCACCCCATTATTTTGGCAGCCCAGGTGGCATAAGTTCCCTTGCATGTTTGAGCCTGGATTTCGAGCTTATAGGTATGGGTGCATTGGGTTTATAAACAGATCAAACAGTTCTGTATCACTGTCCATTGCCATCCATGGTTGTACAGCCTGTAGGTATGGGTGCATGGGGTTTATAAACAGATTGAACAGCTCTGTTCTTTACTACTGTATCACAGTCCATTGCCATCCATGGTTGTACAGCCTGTAGGTATGGGTGCATGGGGTTTATAAACAGATTGAACAGCTCTGTTCTTTACTACTGTATCACTGTCCATTGCCATCCATGGTTGTACAGCCAGTAGGTATGGGTGCATGGGGTTTATAAACAGATTGAACAGCTCTGTTCTTTACTACTGTATCACAGTCCATTGCCATCCATGGTTGTACAGCCTGTAGGTATGGGAGCATGGGGTTTATAAACAGATTGAACAGCTCTGTTCTTTACTATATATACTTATATAGTTACATACAATTTTAACCATACTCCTGTGAACTAGCCTTCAGTACCAATATGACAAGATTATCCATCAGAGCTGGCTTCTTTTTGATTCACTTCTACCCACATGGTATTCACCATGAACTATATAGAAATTATGGCATTGTGCCATCATTGTCACAGGGATAAGTTTGTACCAGTATTAAAGCAGACCATGAAATCTTGTACAGGACACTTTCCACCATCAATCATACTGAACTGCCAGCATTAAATAAAAATAGGGGTCAGTTAACATGACTACCTCCAATTTTTTTAAAGTGCATTATTAAATTTTTGCAGTATCAAAGAGTATTCAAAATGCTGTCACCACATCGTTGATATCAAATTTGGACTCCTTAGTGGTTTTCTGAATGGCAAGTCTGAATTGTTTGGGTTATTAAGCCGCTCACCATTAGTTGGAGAATCTCAACCAATCTTAAGTTGATACATTGTGATACCTGTTTGCACTCCACAATGCTTTTAAAATAAAAAGCATGTCTGGCTTTAAGGATGACTACTTTTGGCTTAATATCTCAATTTTATGCCTGCAGATGACAGGTGAACCAGTCCAGATGCCATTCGAAAGATGAGTATGCCATCAGTCTTGATCTCAGAGATGCCAACTTTCATCTCGCTATTCACCTGTCATCATGAAAGTTTATTTGATTTGCTTACCATGACTGGCCTAGCAGTTAGAGCATCTGCTTTGGATGTGGAATGTTGCAGGTTTGAACTCCAGCCCAGTCATACTAAAGTCCTATTAAAATGGTACTAGCAGCTGCCTTGCTATGCGCTCAGCATTAAGATGTTATTGTTAGGACTGGTTGGCCTTGTGTCAGAATAATGTGACTGGGTGGGACATAATGCAACATGTCTGCAGTATGATGCCCCAGTGCTTACGATGACAAAGTGTGCCAATTTTAAGTCCTTCTATTCAGTCTGAATATCAAATCCTAGGTCTGGACCAACTTATGGACGACATTGTGTTCCAGTTGACTTCACATCAAGGGTGTTGTATCTGGACGATCTCTTTCAGAATTGCAAGATAATCTCATAGCCCGATGGGACAAATCCATGGTCAGAGACCTACTTGATCTAGTGACAGGTATATTAGGGCTAAACTGAATCTCTTAAACAACCATGGTTGTAGGTTTTCCACCTTTGCTTGGACCATCGTCTCTGTCACGGTTCTTGTCACAACAATCTTGCAAAAGAAAAAATTTAGGCTATTGATTGTGGACAAAATCTTAAGAGCAAGAAGGCCCTCTACTATGAATTCTTGTGAGGATAAGAGATTTGCTTTCAGGAAATAGTGTTGACTCAGTAACATAGTACCTTTGATTGCCTCAGTCTCTCATCTAGCCAACTTTGTTTTCTTTCTCTGTGAGAAAAAGTGGGCACCAGTTTCCATCAAAGGCTACTGCTCATTGATAGTTGACAAATTCAGATGTCATGGCAGAAGAGGTATTGGTCCTGATAAAGAGCTATCAATTTTGATTTGAATAGGCCAAATTCTTTCACTGTTTCCAAGCAGAATCTGTCCTATCATGGTTTAATTCAGAAAAATGTCAAGCCATTAATCTTGGCCTCACTGAAGCTGTTATCATACTAACCAATTTCCTGAGAGTTAAAGCTTTGGCATGCAGGGTGAGCAATTTTTTTTTCTCAGTCATCTGAATTATCTTAAATTCAGATCAGATGGTTTTGTGATCCTTGTGACACAACCCAGGTTTAGTAGCCAAGAACCATTCACCATAAGTGAATAAGTTTAGTGAATAAGTTTAGTAGCCAAGAACCATTCACCATAAGTGGGCAGCCGGAGTCATTGTATGTTCCCCCTCATCTGTAGACAAATTAAGAGCAGTGGCCATTCAAGATTCTGTCCATGTCCACAAGCACTACTTGAGTCACATGGAGACAAGCTGTAGCTAGTGCAAAGAACTCTTACTCCCAGCCAATGAAGGTGAGAAAGCAGGATTCAGCTCTCATGTCCAATTTTCATTATTTAAGTGGGATCTCATAAAGTCAGAGTCACCTAATGAGAATTTCAGCTCATGAAATTACAATGATCTCTGCATTCCTTGCAATTATATGCAATATTATGATCTGTGATAGAAGCTATTATCAGACATACGTTGTCAACCTTGAATTTCTGTCTGTGCGGACTTAACTTTGCAGAGACAAAACCTGAATCTGGTTGGTCGTGTGGCTGTGGCCAAGATGACCGCCAGATGCTATTAAACCATCACAGCTTCTTAACATTGCTGCATTTGTCAGTGATTTAAATAATCATCTTCTAAAGCTGACAGAGCTGGTTATTGAACAGAGAATCCAATATCTTTTTCCCAAGAAGGATAACCAAGGTATAGGTAATATGCTCCGCAATGCATCATATTAGCTTTTCTCCTATAAACTTTAATGTGATTGGGGAAAGTTAAGAAAGTTAAGTTAAGAAAGTAAACATGGTTGTTGGGTGATAGGAAGAGGACTCAATGGGTGTAGGTTTATTCTCTTTGTCTATATGGTATCTGGAAAGAATTTTTTTCATCTCTTCAGGAGGTCTAGAGTCAGGTGGTAGCAGAGCTTTCTTTCCTAATGTTAATGATATTGGGAAAGTATACTTGGAGAAATATTTTTGAATATAAATTTGTTGTTTTTTTAAATCAGTTTTATAAATATGTCATTCCTATACCTTGCATAGTAGTGATATGATGCCTTATTCATTGCTAAGAACTAAAGGTCAAATATGAAACATTCATATGAGCAAAACCCCCCAACCCCCCAATCCCAAAGTCAGTTGGCTACATCACTTGCACAAGATTTCTGGAGACAACTGAAGTGCTACCTGGTCCAAAACTTACATTGAATCTTACATTGAAGTGCTACCTGGTCCAAAACTTACATTGAATCTTACATTGAAGTGCTACCTGGTCCAAAACTTACATTGAATCTTACATTGAAGTGCTACCTGGTCCAAAACTTACATTGAAGTGCTACTTGGTCCAAAACTTACATTGAATCTTACATTGAAGTGCTACCTGGTCCAAAACTTACATTGAATCTTACATTGAAGTGCTACTTGGTCCAAAACTTACATTGAATCTTACATTGAAGTGCTACCTGGTCCAAAACTTACATTGAATCTTACATTGAAGTGCTACTGAAGTGCTACCTGGTCCAAAACTTACATTGAATCTTTCACTGGCAATTGGCACAAGCAGCTGTCAAGTTTGATTGACAGAGTGTCCCAGTTTGAATAGTTGGGAAAATATATATGAAGCAACATCAGACATTGATTGCAATGTTTGAGTTCTATTGCCACAGACATATTATAAATTCATTTTAATTCTAACATGAGTGCTTTTAAATTTCTATTTAAATGTGTCACTTAAACTTCATTTTTTAACAATGCAGGTGCAATTAATTGTTGTTGTTGTTGTTGGGCTTAACGCCATTTTTCAGCACACGATAGGCTATTCATGGTGGCAAGTATTAATGGTGGAGGAAGAAACCGGGAAATCACTGGAAAGAACCACCAACCCACAAGAAGCTACTGGCAAGCTTTCTCACATATCCATATTAATTGTTGTAAATGTATCTGTATACTTATACATATGATATATATGTTCTTTTATGTTTACAATGTTTTACTTTATATCCGTATTTTAATTTAGATGTAAGGACTATGCAGTCTGAAATAAAGAATTCTTATTCTCTCTTCTTATTCTTAATAGTTAAGAATGCAGTTTACATTTTTCATGAATTAGACATCAGCTTTCAAGTTAATGAGTTTTATCACTGCATATGTAGAACATTGCTTGAGATATGGTATATGCTTCTTAAATGGAGATGAGAAAAGTAAGGTTTGAATTTTGTAAGATTTCTTTTGAATGAGTGAAAAATAAGTTTCCTCCAGTTATAAAGCTAGAAACTGGCTTGGTCCAACCAAGTACACATGATTAATAACAAGCAATTGCATGTCTTTTACCACATACACTACTTTGTTTATTCTGCATCTTTGTAACTGCTTTATATATGGTACAAAAATATTGTTATGCAATATTTATAATGAGAATTTTAACACTGATTTTGCTAGTTATGACTGGTATCATGCAGGTAGCCAGATCTACAGCTGTGGCTGATGAAGCCCTTGGAAATGTCAGGACTGTGCGAGCTTTTGCAATGGAACCAAAGGAAAGCGAGTAAGTTGAACAGGTGAAAGTAATGCAAACTAGAAATGACTGTCATTCTAGTCATAGTAGCTTGACCTTTTACATTTCTCTGACAGTTTGACAAAAGCATGAAAAAAAAAACTAATTTCAGAGTTATTTAAGCAAAAATAACAAAAAAAATATTTTTCCACTTGCATGACTAGCCTTTTTACCTGTTGTTATGACTATGGTCTTAAACTAAGTAACTAAAAGAATCAAAAACAAGTTTAGTAAAATCAACAAGTAATTTATTTCTTTTTTGAAAATTTAAGAGGAATTAAAGGTTACAGCATTTGTATGGGAAAATATGAACGAGTTTTTTGGATGGATATACTGCACAACCTTGGGATTAAGGTGCTGCTTCATGAAGGCATTTGTATATAGGGATTGTGGTACACGACTCTGTCCTGAATTATCATTGACTTTATTGGTTTAAAGACATAATTAGATGCATTATCATATGAATACTTGACACTGTAGTCTGTTTATAATTTAGTTACCAGATACACAAACACTTGTAGCTTCAAACAGGGAAATTGTAAAATTGATAAACAGTATTTTAGTGGCAGAAACTTTATGCAACTTATCAGTGACTGTTTTGAAGCTAAGGACATGCATAACTGATCAATATGTTCATTCCATTGTAAATTACATTCCATGCAAGTTGTCTATTCTAGTTACAGCAACAGATAGCTGAAATTCCTGGGTATCATGTTCAGAAGCTTTTGTTTTGTAGTTATCATCATACATCTGCTTTTTATTTCATTACCCGACATGTTGTTTTCAGATGAGGTCAGAACATCATCAGGATCATTTTTCATTTTTGATTGCATCAAATTTAATGTCTTTATGTCATTTTCCAATAGAAATAAGAATAAATCTGGATGTATAAAGTTTTGTTTGCAATAATAGCATATAGTAAATTGCATAAATGATTTTGTTAAGTAAATACATTACGTCTTTTAAAAAATTTTGTGTCACACATTCAAATCAATGAATAGATTAAATTTTGTTTTACACATTTAAATTGATGAAAAAATTACATTTTGTGTCACACATTCAAATTATGAACAGATTACATTTTGTGTCAATTATTCAAATTGATGAATAAATTACATTTTGTATCACATATTCAAATTGATGAATAGATTACATTTTGTATCACACATTAAAATCGTTGAATAGATTACATTTTGTATCACATATTCAAATTGATGAATAGATTACATTTTGTATCACACATTAAAATCGTTGAATAGATTACATTTTGTATCACATATTCAAATTGATGAATAGATTACATTTTGTATCACACATTAAAATCGTTGAATAGATTACATTTTGTATCACATATTCAAATTGATGAATAGATTACATTTTGTATCACACATTAAAATCGTTGAATAGATTACATTTTGTATCGCACATTCAAATTGATGAATAGATTTCATTTTGTATCACATTCAAATCAATGAATAGCTAACATTTTATGTCACACATTCAGATTGATGAATAGATTACATAGTATCACACATTCAAATTGATGACTCGATTAAACTTTTATCACACATTCTGATTGATGACTCGATTACATTTTGTGTGACACATTCAAATTGGTTAATAGATAACTACCAATCAGACATCACTAGCTATGTTAAAAATGTGCTGTAAATTGTAAAATTATTTGCTAGCATTCATTTATAGCAAATTTAGCTACAGTTAAATTTCAAAAATTATTCATGTCAATAACAAAATAACTAAACAATATTGATAGTGATAATTAGAAAATTGTAACTACATTTGTGTTACTAGCAACATAGTTCAATATTACAGATATTAATGATGAGTAGATACATTGTAACTTTATGAATGTTAGTAGCAACAATGTAGCTAAAAAGTATGGATATTGTAACTTTATGAAATGTTAGTAGCAACAATGTAGCTAAAGAGTATGGATATTGTAACTTTGAAATGTTAGTAGCAACAATGTAGCTAAAGAGTATGGATATTGTAACTTTATGAAATGTTAGTAGCAACAATGTAGCTAAAAAGTATGGATATTGTAACTTTATGAAATGTTAGTAGCAACAATGTAGCTAAAGAGTATGGATATTGTAACTTTGAAATGTTAGTAGCAACAATGTAGCTAAAGAGTATGGATATTGTAACTTTGAAATGTTAGTAGCAACAATGTAGCTAAAGAGTATGGATATTGTAACTTTATGAAATGTTAGTAGCAACAATGTAGCTAAAAAGTATGGATATTGTAACTTTATGAAATGTTAGTAGCAACAATGTAGCTAAAAAGTATGGATATTGTAACTTTATGAAATGTTAGTAGCAACAATGTATGGATATTGCTACTGAGTATCCATATTCATGTTACTAACAGCTTAGCAAGATAATATGGCTGTTGCTAATAAATATATACATGTTACTGTAAGAATGTCAATAGTAACATAGCTAAAATGTGTGAATGTTGTTAATGTAGCTGAATTCATGTCAATAGCAACAACAATATAGTTAAACAATATTTATGCTGCTAATGAGTCGATATACGTTATTGTATTCATAGTAATACTAGTATAACTAAACTTTATTGTATCCTCATTATTTTCCCCATTAACTTGACAGTCACAATTGTGCAGTATTTTTCCATACAGCACAGCTTCATAATGCATGACATGTCTAAAAATGGTATAGGAACTACTTGTAAACAAACAATGTGTGCTCATGTAGCAGATGATTTAGCATGGTATTTGCAATGTCCACAACAAACATGAGAGACGCAATTTTGAAAATACCATTCTGATCATTTAAACAGTTATTTAGAGAAAGCTTCATAAATTTTCATAAATAGAATCGTTCATATTATGACCAGAGCTCTCTAGGGTCTATAAAAATAGCAGGGAAAAAACATGATGAGGCCAAAGGCTATTGCATATTAATCAGAGACATACCATTTTACAAGTTAGTTGAAACACTAAATTTGAAGGAAAAAAATGCCACTGAACATTTTGGTAGAAAATTAAAAGCCTCAGAGCCAATAAGCCAAGACACAAAGTCTTTTTTCCAAATGGTCTGTTATACAGCAGTTGCTTTGCAGTTTTCCCCATTTAACTTTTTTGATACAATGTTTTTGATTTAGGCCTATAGTAATGTAGCAATAGAAACCATACTGGTGATGTACATAGCTGAGGTCCTTCCAGCAAAGAGCATGCAAGTGACAGGGCCTATACATGTCTTCTTTAGCTGGTAATAAGAATGGCAATAAATATATTCGCATTTTTGCATCTTGGATTTCCTCAACATGTACTTTCTTATATCTGAATTATATACATGATCCATATCATAGGTTCCAAAGCTTAATACATAACACAAAATTGTGCTGTCATTTTGACTACATTTCCAACAGGTATCAGAGTCTTCTTACTGCACTATGATCATACACAACATCGATTTCATAATTTCAGTTAAAAGAACTTATGTTTTCCCACTATGATTCCAGTCAATCAGCATGAAAACAACACAGGTGCATTGAATCATAGCACATCTACATCATGAATAATAATCCAGTAAATCACAAGCAGAAAAATAGAATTGAGTTAGATTGACAGTAAAACAAAATCTATCCATTTCAGACCATCTGGAAAAGTTGTTTCAGTACACATTCATTCACAATATGGCTAAACATTTAAATTTTAAATATACCAAAACAAGACTTTTTTAATAACTAATTACAAGCATGTAACTGAGTTCAATGGCCACTGGGTGGTGTTATGTGCACATTAATATGCTTACTCTATTGATAAATCTGCAGATGTGTATTTATTTGCAATACTGCATCATTTTGTTTACTTTGTTTTTTGTAGTGTGTTATTTTTATTATTAAGACTTGGGTAGAAAAACAAAATGAGTTCATAATAAAAAGTTTGCCACATTTGTATGGGTAAATATTAACTCTTTTTTGAATAATATTGCACTCCCAAGGTTGTGCTGTATTGCTAAAAAAATACTTGTTCATATTTTCCCATAAAAATAAAGTAACCTGTAAAGATGGATGTTTTTAAGGAGTTGACAATGACATATGTTGTGGTCAATATATTTAGCTGTATTTGCAGATGATGACAGAATATTATGGCATACAGCTTTAGTTTTTTCTGCAAAGGATAATTTAGCTTCTGATGTAGGAATTCCAGTAATAATTTTGTCTTTTACACAGTTTATTTGGTTTATAATATTTTCAGGCTTTTTCAGCAAGAAGTGGAGAAAGCTAGACTTTTAAACTTCAAGCTTGGACTTGGAATAGGAGCATTCCAGGGAGTGGCAAATGTAGCACTGAATGGTCAGCGCTTCTTTTTGTCCCAGAAGTCAATATATATTAATCAGCTAAATGACTTTTTCTTAAAGACTTATATTCCTCTGGTCATTAGTTTTGCATGTTTATCCAAGAATTAATCAACCGAAAAATGCTTAGGAAGTTATTTTGTATACTTTTCAAAAGTACATTGATTGAACATGAATACAGGAGAATGTATTAATTTACATTCAAATTGAAAATGTGAAGATTGCAGATTTTTAAGTGAGCAGATGTTCATTCTGACAAGTTTACATTCTGATTATTTTATTCATTGTAATCAAGCATATATAATATATATTGTTTAGTTCTTCGTTAAATACCCATGGTTACATATTTCATGAAATTGCTAATTTACACCAATTAAGGATAAGTACTTAATTAAGTATTAAGTACTTAGTATAATAATCAAAGTTTAAAATTTTAATTTACACAAATTAAGTACTTAGTGTGATAATCAAAGTTTAATATTTTAATTTACACAAATTAAGTACTTAGTGTGATAATCAAAGTTTAATATTTTACTGATGTATTAGTGACTTGTTGAGACTTCTGGCTGCATATGCATCAAGCAGAGTATAAAAATAATATCAGATTTATCACTCTAAAATAAAACAGCTTAATTTTATTTTTTTGATGTAATTGCTGTTAAAAAATATGTATAATAAACAAATGAATTATTAAATTCTGGTAATTGTATCCTTATTCTGTGTAAAGTTATTAAAAAACTAATTCTCTGACACTGTTGGTTCTGAATTCAGACTGTGAGCTCTCATTGCTTTATGACTATGTGGCTTGGCTCCATTTTATAAAGTGGCTGACAGCATGAAAAGTTCCCAGATGCCAGTCATTTAACTAAATCTGGGCATCATAGATTCTATCACTTGTCCAGACGGCCAACTTCCTTGACACACAGCAATGTGAATGTGGTACATAAAAATAGTATATTCACATTATTGATCCAGAAATTTAAATGGCTCTTGCCAGACATTTTCTTACAAAGAGTAATATGGCAGCTGTATATTTATGAAATTTTATTTAGCAAGTCTGATGTATAACAGAATGTGACTAAATTAAAACCAATGGTTGTTTTCAATTTTGGATTTGTGGTTAGTTTACTTTTAGAAATATCCTTTCATGATGCACTCATTTCCTGTCAAAGTAATATTTATTAATTATGGCAAAAATGGCAGTTTTAGGATATGTGATTGGTATAGAAATATTTTTTACTTTGTACACATTGCTTATATGGGTATTGTTCTGTTTTCCAGGAATAGTGTTAGGCACGCTATTTGTTGGTGGTCTGTACATGTCACAGCATGAGATCTCAGCTGGTGACCTTATGTCTTTCATGATTGCCACACAAACAGTTGAGAGGTAAAAAGAAAGAAACCCTCTTGTAAAATTTTGTCATAGCTTCTATTATCATTATTTATATTTTTTGCTCAAATTATATTTAAATCATTTTTTAAAAAGTAATATGATATAAAGAGATAATGTTATATGAAAAATGTTCTTGTGCTATGTAATTATGGTCCATTATTCTACAATTAATGATATTTATGTAATTGTTAAATTATTTGTCTTGATGGAAATTGGAATTGTAAATATGTAGTATATAGAAGATTTATTGCATTGATTGATAAACTCTTCCATACTTTGTGCCTTCCATAAGATAGACAGACTGATAGCACAACCAACCCCTCAGCAAAATTGTGAGATTGTGATGTCTGTCATCTGTATGTACACGTTTTTCATTGTATCTGTCACACCTTTTATTTTATTTTGATATCTTTGAATAGAATAGCATAGTATGGTAATGTATCTGCCATACAGTGAAAAAAATCCTGGGATTTTTTTGTTGCAAGTAAGAAATTGGGAATTTAAATAGGTCAAGTTTACAAGATTTTAATGTCGGGAATGCTTTGGGATATTTCCAGGTCAGATTTATAAATGAATAAATGCTTGAAGGAAAGATGCATAAAATATATGATCAGTTTTGAATGTTCTCCTTGTTGATATTTCAGGGTGTGTACTGGTTAAGACTGTTCATGTTTCATGATGAGGGCTTGGAAGACTGTTCATTTTTTAGGGTGTGAGTCTGGGGAAGATTTTTTGTTTCAGGGTGTTTGGCTGGGGAAGACTTGTTCTTGTTTCAGGGTGTGGGACTGTGAAAGACTCCTGTTTCAGGGTGTTGGGCTGGGGAAGACTCTTAATGTTTCTGGGTGTGGGCTGGGGAAGACTTCATGTTTTAGGGTGTGGTGTGGGGAAGACTCTTCAATGTTTCACGGTGTGGGGAAGACTTCATGTTTCCGGGTGTAGTATGGTAAACAATTTTCATGTTTCAGGGTGTGTACTTGTAAAGACTCTGTGTGTCAAGGTGTGGGCTGGGAAGGACTGTTCATGTCTCAGTGTGGAGCTAAGGAAAGGCTATGCTCTTGTCTCAATGTGAGCTGTGAAGAGTGTTCATGTTTCATAATATGGCTGGGAAAGACTCTTATTGTTTCAGCGTGTGGGTTGGGGAAGATTGTTTATGTTTTGGGTGTGGGGCTGGGGAAGACTGTTCATGTTTCAGGGTGTTTTGCTGGGGAAGACTTCATGTCTCAGTGTGGGTCTGTGGAAGTCTGTTCTTGTTTCAGGCTATGGGTTTGCAGAAAACCGTTTGTCTTAGGATGTGGGGCTGGGGAAGACTTTGCTTATGTCTCATTGTTGGGTCTGGGGATGACTATGTCTCAGAGTGTGTGACTGAGTTAGACTGTTTATGCGTCAGGTAGTGGGGCAGTAGAAGACTGAATTTTTCTCAAATTCACTTATATTTCCTCCCATTTAAGAAGCTTTTATGAAAATGTTCTTGACATTAAAGATTTTGTCTTTGAAGATAGAAATTATGACTGAATCTCAGGAATTTATGTATGATGTCATCAAAGATGTTCATGTTACTGCTTGTACCACTCATTCATGCCCTATAATCATTCTGCTGCTGCCCATAGTCAATGAATAAGAAACTGGAAGAGTGCTTTAAGTCAACATTTCACTTAAACACATCTAAAAGAATAAAAATGTATATCCTCATTTCCCAATTTACAGGTCCCTTGCTCAGCTGTCTGTGTTATTTGGACAGGTGGTGCGAGGTATGGGAGCTGGGGCTAGAGTGTTTGAGGTGAGTTGGTTTTGGACTTGTAGTACTTAGATTTTGCAATTTCATTTACTCTATTTTATTAATTTTGTGCTATGTTTTTAGCTTTACTGGTAATACGTACATGCCAACCACTACACTGTTTTGTAATCATGCATTGTTTCACCTAATTATATCTTATGCTTGCCTGTATATGGATTACTGTATTTACTGTATATGTTGGGACACTAAAAATTAATTTTAAAAGTTATTTTTTGTGCACTGTATTTTCTGAGACACAATTTTTTATTGACTGTGGGACACCTTTTAAACCATTTGAAAAGTACATGTCGAAAAATGCACTCCCACTGAAATTTTATTTTAAAAAGTGTAAAACTGTCTACTTGAAGTGAATGTGTTTCCAAATAATGATTTTTATTTGCATGATACTGTCATACAGTAGACCTGTATATAATTAAGTCTAGGCTATTTTGCACCTAACACCATGTCATGCATGAATGGCAGTTGTCTTCAATATATTGATTGATTATTTCCCTCTCGTTTGCAAAATTGTCTGCTTCTCTTCTGGCTTTCAATAATTCATCGCATGATTTTATTTTCTCCAAATATTCTGGGCATTGCTGGGTCATTGACATCCAAACATGAAGCACTATATTGTGTCACTTTAAAATTTGTTCCATTGTTTCAATTTTTGTTCAGAATTTTCATGATTACCACAGAAATGGAACCAAAGTTTGCTTCCATTTCTCAGCATCTTTGTATATTTACAAAAAATTGGCTCCCTTACAAGAATCAATATTCAGCTTTTTATGTTGGCTTGCTTTGCAATAAAATAACCTCTGTACTGATAAACTTTTAAAAAAAAGTAACTAAAGTTGGTTTCCTAGGTCGCATTGCTTTGTAATAAAAAATCCTTTGTCTTTGGTATCTTGTTGGTAGGTTCAAAGAAGGAATTCGCTGCTTGCTTCAGTTGTATTTATTCACCAGGTCTTCTATGTGTTTGGCATCTGATGTCATAATTAATACAAAGGAGCATTGATGTGTGCAGGTAAAAAGTAATGATACTTTTGTAACCTGCGATGGCAAAATGATTTTCACTTACACTCAAGTGAATGTGTTTTCAAATAATGATTTTTATTTGCAGATACAGTTATACGAAAGACCTGGATATAATTCAGTCTTAGTTATTTTTCACCTAACACTATGTCATGTGTGAATGACAGTTGCCTTCAGTATATCGGTTTATTATTTCCCTCTTGCCTGCAATTTTGTTGGATCCAGTTTTCATTCTGAAAACATATTAAAACCTTTGAGCACAACTAAACATTTCTCAATGTGGCATGTGTTATTGGATATAAGCGATACACAGTACAATATGGAAGCTTACACTACATATTTGAATTTCATGGGTATATTTTATTCTTTAATGCTCTTGTTGAAAAAAAGGAATAAGTGATAACAATACAAAGTTGGTTTCTTTCTTTTTATAATCAAATAAGCGTTTTATCTATTTTATTGCAATGTGCAGTGGGGGAGAGCACAAGTGCAATACAAATTTATTTAATTTCTTGGGACATATGACCTAGGTGAAAAAGTTTCACTATAAGTTCTGGGACAGGAAAAAAAATTATTTTATTGTGTTCCTTTATATATATATATATATATATATATATATATATATATATATATATATATATATATATATATATATATATATATATATATATACACGGTATGCTTTTTCAGTATCGTATTTGTCATTCTATAAGACAATACTTTTTGACCAGATAATCTTAGCTTCGTCTTATGCTCTAAATGGGCTTAAAATGGATTTTGTTATCCGAATCACTGTATTGTATGTCACATAATTTTTTGTATTAAAAAAAAATTCTCAAAAAGTATGAAAAATAATGTGGGAAGAGATCATGTATGACAAAATGTAGGAGAATGATTTTAGACAATTATATGAAAATCAGTATAAAAACGTAACTTACATCAGATTTAATTGTGCTAAAGCAACATGCATTAGTAATATACATTGTTTGTAATATACATTTTAAATTAGGTATATATACATTAAGACTGACAAGTTAGAAGATAAATAACCATGACAAAGACAGTTATTCTTCACCGTATCTTACTGCACCTCATGATCAAATAAAATTTGTGCTCTATTAAGGGAAAGAGAGAGATTGTATGGTAATCTATACTTTATTGTTAACTTACTTGATGTCTTTTATCTTACTCATGTACATAAGTGCAGTACCATATTCCATTATCAATTAATTCCACTATGTAAGGGATTCCTTCAAGTTTTAGTTATAACTTCCATTGTCCAAGAATTATATGGCTTTTTTAGTGGAATATACATGCTAATTAAATATGATATAGCTGTAGTCCAATTTTCTTTAGCTAACACCTGTTTGAGGTCAAGATTTGGCAGTCAGATTAGTGAGGCTATTGTTATGTATATGTAATTTAATTATTTATTACTTTTAATTTTTTTTTATTCCATTACATGTTATTGTAATTATAACTTTGTTTACTGGATTTGATGTGTTTTGTTTTTTTTAGAAATTCAGTTCAGTTCTGTTTGACCTGATAAATAGTCATTAGTAGAAAAACTGTATCTCGTTTCCCAAAGTAGGAACCATTGATTTCAAGTCAGGCTATACTGGAAATATGTGATGTTAGGCATGTCAAAAGCTTCTAAGAATTAGCCAATCTGGGCTCTATATCTTTGACACTTAAGATGTTTTATTGTGACCAGTTTGAGTTGAAAATTTTCTTTTGGAATTAGTGATTCTTCTCCCTGGAGAAATATACACAGACGTCTTGGACAAAGATATTTATTGAAAATTATTTGGAATTCCAAACCGGAATATTCTTTGATTCAATAAATAAAAAAAAAAACTGTTGACACATCAGTACAATGCTGACTATTGCATACATCATTGCCTTCCATCATGAAATTTCATTGGGACTCGAACTCAGATTCATTTAGGACTATTTAATAATAGGACTTCTATTTTTTAATTATTGGATTATTTTTGGATTTGATTTGTAGACTGCAAGTCCTTTTTATCAATTTTACCTTTGTCTTTCTAAGGAAATAAATTATTTGTTAAATTAACAAAGCTTGTTGTCTTCACTCTTTTCTTGTTACTTTTTGTATGAGCTTAGACATGCAACACTACCAATAGGGAAATGAGGTTACCCACAGGTATTATGAACATGTTACCATGTAATGAAAGGAAATGCCTGGTGGTTACTAAAGTAGATTTCTCAACTGTTGACATATTTTGAACTTGCTGACAGAACTGACAGCAATTACAGTAACTAATAGCAAAGATCAAAAACAATTGCTGCCTTGGTACAGGAAGTAAAAATTGTTGGAAATGGAGAGGTTGTTTTTCTTGCAAAGAAAATTAGATGGCATACAAAATGGTCATTCTGAAGATTTAACCTAAATGGAGTTTATATCGATATAACTATTGTAAATATTTAAATTCTGAATGAGTATGGCATGTAATTTCATAGTTTACATTACTATTTAATTTATTAATGATTTCTCTCTTTGACAAAAGCTTTAACTAAACAAGGGTAATAAGGCATAAAAACATGAAGAGCTGGAATCTCCCTGTCTCTCATATATTGGGCCTTTTTTTATTTTGAACATGTGCAAGATGTAATGGAATACATATGCAGCTCTATATGTATCTCTTTGCCCCAAAAATGTGGATAAAGCAATTCTGTATTGCTGGTAATCAGAAATTGCATACACTGATACTTTTAATATTAATAAAACCAGAAGTTATTATGGTTTATTTCCATACAGCATTGTGAATTATATCCTATCTGTAATTCAATAAATTTTTCAGGTCAGTGTAATTATATGTTGCTAAGAGTACATTATACATTTAAAATATTTCATGTAAAACAAATGAGGTGCTTTTAGTTACATTTAATGATCCAGACCAGAAAGGTTCCTGAGTTACATATAGGATAAAATTTGCAATGCTGTATGGAATGAAGCGAAAAAGACAAAGCTGAAATGTTGATCTGGTGTGTGATGTGTGATTTGAATTTTTAATATAGCTTTATCAATTTTTCAGTCATATCACGTCTGCAGTGTGGCAGTTTATAGTGATGTCTAGCACTGGGGCATCATGCTGCAGACATGTAGCATGATGTCCCACCCAGTCACATTATCCCGATGTCCCACCCAGTCACATTATCCCGACACCAGCCTGACTAGTCCTAACACTAACCTCTAAATGCTGAGCGCCAATCAAGGCAGTTGTTAGTACCATTTCTGTAAGCCTTAGTATGACTTGGCCAGGGATCAAACACACGACCTCCTGCATCCGAGGTGGACGCTCTAACCACTAGGCTACTTTAGATATTGAAAAGTGTTGATCTGGCCTTGTCGTATACTGAGCATTGACTTAATATATGAATGAAGGATGGAAAATTTACCAAATTTGCTCGCTCAACTTATACTCAACATCAACTTATATATGGTACATGAAAAAAATGAAATAAAAAAAAACCAATAAAAAGTTGTGATTTTATTGTAATTCTAAAAAGAAAAGCTATTAGGTAAAAATAGCATACAAAGATTATTTGCCCATTATAGGCCTACAGGTACTTTCCTAATTTTCTATTTATAGTGACTGTTTTCTGACCATTTTCTAAGAAAACAGATGGGTTTCTTTAATTTTAAACTTTGCCTTACATATTCATTATATTGATAATCAAGTTAGCAGTCCAGTCTATTCATTTAAAGAAAATGGTGCCAGATGTTAAACAAAATGAGCTTTGGCGATTAGATTTGTCGATGAAAATTATTCAAGCACATGGATCTTTGTAAACTTCAAAATGTCCAATCAGAAAATCCAGTGATTGAGCTCATTGTGGACTTAGCAATCATTCAGCAAAAGTTTGACATGTTGACTTGTTAAAGTGATGGTTGAATATGAATAATTTGTCAGTATTTATTGTACTTATTTTGCCAAGTATTTTTACCTGCTGCAGATCTTGGATTCTTAGCAAAAACAAACATTTTTGATATGGTGTAATGTAATTATGGATTGTAATGTACAGATTACAATTTTAAGCTATGATAATGCTTTTTTGCCACTTTGAATTATGTGTATACCTCTCTTGGGGTTGGCATGTATGGTATAAATCCATCTGTTAGTTTCTTTTTGCTACTAATTCTAAACTACTTGGAGGATTACCATGAAACTTTACATCTTTCCAAGGTCTTGTTGGTCATTAATGAAAATATTGCTGCTCAGATATCCAGTACGACTTCCTAAGGAGTTGTTTTGAAATTTTTGTTAATGCTACTCCAGAATGGATAGTCATATTAATAATGGGTTTTCACTGAAATACTTCTGATTATATTGGTCCTTAAAGACAGTAGTTCACTTGGACATCAAATATGACCACTAGAGTGTCCATTTTGAAAATCTCTTTATTGCTACTACATCTGATTGGAGGCTCATATTAACATGAAAGTTTCGCAGAAAGATCTCTTATGATGTCCAAAATAAAAATTGGGCCAATCTGACATTCAGTATGGCCACCACAGCAGCCATCTTGAAAATCTTGTTAATGCTTCTCCATATAAAAGGAAATTCATAATGACATATGGTCACACAAACTTTATGTAAGTTAATGTAAATGTTGCTTTTAAAATAAAAGTCATTTGTTTTTCTTTTTTTTTTGTTTTCTCTTTTCTTTGACTTTTGTTGTTGTAGGGTTTAATGCCATTTTTCAGCACAAGATAGGATATACATGATGGCCAGTATAAACGGTGGAGGAAGAACTTGGGAAAACCCCAGAACAAAAACACTGACCCACAAGAAGCTACTGGCAAGCTTTTTAACATACCCACATTGACCGAACCCCAGACTCAAACCCACACAGGCAGAGGTGATCTTTTCTTTGAAGAAAGGGTTTTACAGGATTTGATTTGTGACTACACAAGTGTAGTAAGAAAATTCATCAACAGTCTGTGATGTGATGGATTTACTTCACCAAAGTGGCTGTATGAACATTTTATGCATGAAAGTTGTTCTGAGATGGCAGAAAAAAAAACTTTGTCATTTAATAGGAACTATCACTTTTCATTTTTATATAGAGGTTTGTTTTCCATGCAAATACATCTTTAAAAGTACCTTTTATATCACATTTCAGATTTTCTGTATTATATAGAAAAATCCTTTCTCTGTGATTAAAGACTAAATGTACATTTCTCCTTTTTTTACAGTTCATCAACCACCCATTTACCATCCCTATGACAGGGGGCAAGAAGATTCCATATCATTCCTTGCTTGGAAATATTGATTTCCATCATGTCAATTTCTCCTATCCGACCAGGGAATCTCAGGTTTGTTTTCAATATAATTATTAAGAGGAAAACAGTAAGAATTTCAGTTCTTTTCAGCTTTTAAGTGTCCAAATTTATATAATTGAAGAAAATTGCTTTAATTATTGTGATGAAGAATTTAAGAATCTTGCTGTTAGATTGCACATATATTTTTTATAGGATATGCTGTTAGTTTAGATTGGACGTGTTTTTGTTTATATAGGACATGTTAGATTAGATTGGACATGTTATTTTGCTTAAGTAAGTCATGCTGTTTAGATTGGAAATGTTATTTGCTCATAGAGGACATGCTGTTGTTTAGATCAGACCTGTTATTTGCTTATAGAGGAAATGCTGTTAGTTTAGATTGGACATGTTATTTGCTTATGTAGGACAGGCTATTAGTTTAGATTAAACATATTATTTGCTTATGTAGGACAGGCTATTAGTTTAGATTAAACATGTTATTTGCTTATAGAGGAAATGCTGTTAGTTTAGATTGGACATGTTATTTGCTTATGTAGAACAGGCTATTAGTTTAGATTAAACATGTTATTTGCTTATGTAGGACAGGCTATTAGTTTAGATTAAACATGTTATTTGCTTATAGAGGAAATGCTGTTAGTTTAGATTGGACATGTTATTTGCTTATGTAGGACAGGCTATTAGTTTAGATTAAACATGTTATTTGCTTATAGAGGAAATGCTGTTAGTTTAGATTGGACATGTTATTTGCTTATGTAGGACAGGCTATTTAGATTAAACATGTTATTTGCTTATAGAGGAAATGCTGTTAGTTTAGATTGAACATTTAATTTGTTTATAGAGGAAACACTGTTAGTTTAGGTTGGACAGGTAATTGGTTTATAGAGGACATGCTGTCAGATTGGATTTGGACATGTTATTTGCTTATGTAGAACATGTTAATTTAAATTGCACTTGTCATTTGCTCATAGAGAAGATGTTGTTAGTTTAGATTTAGATCTGTTATTTACTTATGTAGGACATGCTGTTTAGATTGGACATGTTATTTGCTTATAGAGGAAATGCTGCTAGTTTAGATTGGATATGTTATTTGCTTATAGAGAACATGCTGTTAGCTTAGATTGGACATGTTATTTGCTTATAGAGGAAATGCTGTTAGTTTAGATTGGATATGCTATTTGCTTATAGAGGAAATGCTGTTAGTTTAGATTGGAAATGTTATTTGTTTATAGAGGAAATGCTGTTAGTTTAGATTAAACATGTTATTTGCTTATAGAGGAAATGCTGTTAGTTTAGATTGAACATTTAATTTGTTTATAGAGGAAACACTGTTAGTTTAGGTTGGACAGGTAATTGGTTTATAGAGGACATGCTGTCAGATTGGATTTGAACATGTTATTTGCTTATGTAGAACATGTTAATTTAAATTGGACTTGTCATTTGCTCATAGAGAACATGTTGTTAGTTTAGATTTGGATCTGTTATTTACTTATGTAGGACATGCTGTTAGTTTAGATTGGACATGTTATTTGCTTATAGAGGAAATGCTGCTAGTTTAGATTGGATATGTTATTTGCTTATAGAGAACATGCTGTTAGTTTAGATTGGACATGTTATTTGCTTATAGAGGAAATGCTGTTAGTTTAGATTGGATATGTTATTTGCTTATAGAGGAAATGCTGTTAGTTTAGATTGGAAATGTTATTTGTTTATAGAGGAAATGCTGTTAGTTTAGATTGGAAATGTTATTTGCTTATGGAGGAAATGCTGTTAGTTTAGATTGAACATTTAATTTGTTTATAGAGGAAACACTGTTAGTTTAGCTTGGATAGGTAATTGGTTTATAGAGGACATGCTGTTAGATTAGATTTGGACCTGTTATTTACTTATGTAGGACATGCTATTAGTTTAGATTGGACATGTCATTTATGTAAGACATGCTATTAGTTTAGATAATATATTTTATTTGCTTATATAGGACATTATATTAGTTTAGATTGGACATGTTATTTGCTTATGTAAGACATGTTAGTTTAAATTTGATATGCTCTTATAGAGGACATGTTGTTAGTTTAGATTGGACATTTTATTTGCTTATATAGGACTTGCTTTTAGTTTAGATTGGACATGTTATTTGCTAAAAGAGGACATGCTGTTAGTTTAGATTGGACATGTAATTCGTTAGAGAGCATGCTGTTAGTTTAGATTGGACATGTAATTAGTTTAGAGGACATGCTGTTAGTTTAGATAGAACATTTTATTTGCTAAAAGAGGACATACTTTTAGATTAGATTGGACATGTTATTTGCTTGCATAGACATGCTGTTAGAGTGGAGATATTATTGTTTTTATTGGATATGTTATTTGTTTTGCAAAAGTTACATATGGTAGACTAAGGCGAATGAGGTAGTAGTAGAATTGATTTAGGAGATGCTGAACTCAACACCTTAATGGTAGCAAGAATTTATCAAAAGTCGTAGAATGAATGCAGTCCAGAAAATGTTACTTAAAAGTAATTGTAGCAGTCTTTTTCTGTGCAACTCTTTTCCACCTAATGCATGTCTCCCATCTTGTCACCCATCTTTTCCACCTAATGCATGTCTCCCATCTTGTCACCCATGTTTTCCACCTAATGCATGTCTCCCATCTTGTCACCCATCTTTTCCACCTAATGCATGTCTCCCATCTTGTCACCCATGTTTTCCACCTAATGCATGTCTCCCATCTTGTCACCCATCTTTTCCACCTAATGCATGTCTCCCATCTTGTCACCCATGTTTTCCACCAAATGCATGTCTCCCATCTTGTCACCCATCTTTTCCACCTAATGCATGTCTCCCATCTTGTCACCCATGTTTTCCACCAAATGCATGTCTCCCATCTTGTCACCCATCTTTTCCACCTAATGCATGTCTCCCATCTTGTCACCCATCTTTTCCACCTAATGCATGTCTCCCATCTTGTCACCCATGTTTTCCACCAAATGCATGTCTCCCATCTTGTCACCCATGTTTTCCACCTAATGCATGTCTCCCATCTTGTCACCCATCTTTTCCACCAAATGCATGTCTCCCATCTTGTCACCCATCTTTTCCACCAAATGCATGTCTCCCATCTTGTCAACCATGTTTTGAACACATCCAGTTGCCTGTCAAAAGACAGTATTCATAGCAAGTGATTGCAACGCTTAGTTCTTCTCTTCTTTTTGAATGGTTTCCCCAGAAAAAAAACCTTTCAATTTAGGAAAAAGTCAGAAGTCATTAGAAGCTAAATTTTGATTGTGTGGTGGGTGATTTAAGGTTTTAGCACTAAGTTATTTAAAGTCTGCATTATAGAATTGCATGTGTTTGCAGAGATATTGTCCTGGTGCAAAGTGAAATCACTTTTAAGTAGGTGTGGACAGTTTTTGCAAATAGCCTCACATAAATTATATCTGTTTCCCGATGCACTGTATTGTTAGTTCAATGTGACATTTCCTAGAACCACGTGGATCAAAAAATAATTTCTTGTGTGGTGAGGATCATGTTGCATTTAAACTTCCACTGAATCGAATGTTCATTTGGAAGGAGGTGGCCTTGGCCTACCATCATCATAAAATCATTCCCTTTCACTGACATTACCACTACATATATTCCAGTTGCCTCCACAGTGACTGAAAATTCCCCTAGTAAACAAGCACTATTATCCACTATAGTGGATATATCCACATGCAGGTTATGTGTCCTTGACCTGCATTATAATATGATGAAGCTGATCGGGAGTGGATGTAGCATGGATTTCGTGAATGAGATGTTTTTTTATCTTGTAATTGAATGAGGAATGATTCTGACACCATACTTGTACACATAATATCCAACAATGGATTTAACAAGATGATGCACATAAACAACATATATTAGGAAATTGTACAGTTCTAAACTCAGACTAATCATAACATGTATCTTAGTAATTAATCAAACAAGAATCAGCATATATTAGGAAATTGTACAGTTCTAAACTCAGACTAATCATAACATGTAACTTAGTAATTAATCAAACAAGAATCAGCATATGAAACTTATAAACAAATATGATGTATGGCTCTGTAACCATGGATGATCAATTTTTGGAATTTAAACACAAATATAAAAAATGTATGATCTATTACCAAGGGTAATAACATATAGGATTTATACACAACATGAAGAAAGTATGATCCTGTCACCAAGATCATTAAAGTATAGATTTTGTATAATAATATTATATATATATATATATATATATATATATATATATATATATATATATATATATATATATATATATATATATATATATATATATACACACACATACATGCATACTCATGTAGCAGTCACCATGACAAAATCATTAATTCTCAAGAGAGAATTATAAATATACACCAGACAGAATGAAAAGTTCTATCCCTGGATTCTATAGAAGAATGCTTGATAGTAGTAGGCATAATTAATCTTTATTACAAATACTACTATCATACAGGTGTTATATATATATATATATATATATATATATATATATATATATATATATATATATATATATATATATATATATATATATATATATATATATATAAAATCTACACTCATATAGTGATATTGGATATAATTAGATTGAATATTGCTTCCACAATGGAACATACATTGTGGGAGTGGCATATAGTTGAAGATGTAAAGTAATTATGGTTCCAAAGCTCTTATCAAATGGTAAAGGAATGGCTATGCATGGCCCACCCCTTATTTCCCAGTCTGTCCAAGGATACCCCAAGAGCCTCTGTATTCCCTGCAAACCCATTAGTCCCAGGGTTTTGGTCCCTCAGAGCTGGTAAACCATTACCAGCCCCTGATATAATGTCATCTTCAACTGGAGTATACAGAATCCCCAAAACTTGTATGACTTTCCATCCAGAATCAAGTAAAATATGTCTAGAACCATGTACACATGACATATTTAAGTACGAATGCTGTGAACACACATGAGTTTACTTTGTTAATATCGATTTATTTCATCAGATCTATTGTACTAGTTGATTATTATGTTTTCATATGAATCTGTATCTGACAAGAATAATCTCACTGAATTATGATAACTCAAACATTGCTCATCATTTAGTGCATGCAGCATGTAATTGAATTCAGTTTGCCTGTTCAGTTATGGATAACATAAAACAGACTATAGTTTATTTGATAGCATGGTGTTATATGACATGTCTATCTGTATCTATCAATCCTGGCAGACCATGTGGTGTTTGCCTTCATGTACAACATTACTGCTTTGACAGATACATTACCAAGATTAGCTTAGGAATTAGTAGAACATAGCTAAGTAGTTTTAAATAATTACTTGTACAAATTTGAAATATAACTTAGCAACAAAGGATGACAAATTTTAGCTTTTCAACTTGTGTTTTGTGCTCCTCAGTTCATGGATTTTCTTACCAATCTTGTGGAAGTCAATGGATGAATAGAATCAGGTCGTTAAAACTTTTATATATGTATGGTTTTCATATATAAAACAGTCATAAGAAAAATAACTGAAAATATTGGCCCATATCCCCAAGTCATCAACTAAAAGTTATCTTTTGGCAGCACTATGGGGCTCTGGTAGTCATCCCCCAATCCATTTGTAGTAATGACCTGAGCAGAGCAACAGGTCACTTCAGCAGCACTGGTAAATAAGGAGTTAATAGACTCACCACCATTATTACAGTGTTTCATTCACCAACATGTGATTCTTTATTTAGATAGTGCTTTAGATCCATAAAAAGGATCCAGTTCAGCTTTTATGTGTGTAAAGGATGTGCCATATTGTACATAAATATTTTACAACCAATGTCTTGTTTCAAAGTAGATTCCTCAGCAAATAATTTTTGCCACCAAATCTACAAGTATAACACAAAAAAGATGACATCACCTTACCTTCAGCAATGGAATTTTAATTCTAGGGTAGCAGGTTCATTAACTGCTCATGCCAGCCTGGGAAAGCAGCCTTGGTGTACCCTTGGGAAGGGACTTAGATACAATATCCTCAGTATGATATAGCCAGTAAGGTGTTAAAAGTGCTGTTAATACCAACCAACCAACATCCAATGACCAATTTAAAAATGATTTTTTTTAATTTTAGATATATTAATTATTATAATGTTGGATTGCCTTGTTTAGAAGATAGAATATTTGTTCTATAACTCTGATCAACCTTTTTGAACATGTTCCTTTAAATGCTGATATAATTTCATCATAAACTCTAGTAATATAAATTGACAGCCATGCTTGAATGAAAAATTTTTTTTAATCAATGCTGCCAGTAAATTACCTTCAACAGTCAATATATTATGACAACTTTTAACATGTAATGCAAGTGTATCTTTCTTACAGCCTGTATTGAAGAACTTCAGCCTACAAATTCCTGGAGGAAAAGTGGTTGCATTGGTAGGGGCTTCAGGGGGAGGTAAGTCAAGCTTGTCATGCTTGATTTTCAAGTTATTATTTGAAGACTTATATTTTCTCTCTGGGATTACTCTTTGCTGTCTCATAATCTACTCTTCCCTGAAAGACATGTTGTCTTTCTTTTTCTATAAATATTTTTCTTTTCTTTTTTTTGACAAAGGGAAGTAATTCTTACAGACTAATTCCTATTGTTGCTGCTTGGTAGCCACTGGTATCCCTGGTGTAATGCTGCAGTGTACAGTGCTGCCAAAGAATCCATTGCAGTTTGTTTTTTTTTCACCGTCCAGTATTTATTTTAGTATTGTAAGTCAAATGTTGATTTACCTGGTGTATACAGCATTTATATTTTCATGGTGAATTTATTTGTATTTATGCATATTTTATGGTTTTTATTGCCTTGTGATATTAATTGGCAACAAATTTTCATCAGTGCAATCGTATTGTACTGTGAAATTTCAGTTTATTATGCACTTCTTAGCTGCTGTTGGCAATACAAGATCACCTGTTTGGACAACTTTTTTTATTGGTTGTGGGCACTTTTTCTTAGCTGGTGTTGGTAATACAAGATCACCTGTTTGGACAACTTTTTTTATTGGTTGTGGGCACTTCTTTTTTCTTCTCTCCTTTATTACAGGGACGCTAATCAAGTGCAAGAAACTCAGTTTAAAAGTTGTGAAGGAAAGCCATGAGTTGTACCTGTCCTGCACAAAATGCTTATCCTCACACCCGTGCTAGATTGGAATCACATATAATACATTCTGTAGCAAATTCTATCATCGATAATGTTGATGAGAATGAGTTTCATGAAACAAGATCATTTTTAAAACATTTGACATTTCTATTCCTCACCCATGCACATACATGGAAGCAGGTTTTGTGGGATTACCTTCTCACTCACCTGGTCAGATTGGCCTGCAAGTAGTATAGCATTTTCTGTATGCTGGGCCAGCTGTCTGAATAATCAGTATACTGTTTCATTGGTCATGAATCTGTCACATTGTACAAAGATCACATCACTTGACATTTCTTACAGTGATGGTATCCTATGCTCAGCAAACTGCCATGATGGCCAGCCAGCCAACCAAATGGACTTACTGTATCCATGATACCAGTATATGGTGAATCAGCATTACATTGACAGCTATCTGGCCTGGACCAACAGACCATGTCAGAGCAGTATTCTCAAGTTGGACCACATTTCTTGCTGCATATTTGAAAGTTAGAACCTTTTTATGCAATTTGACAATTCTGCATGATTGATGCTCTATGGAATACTATACCCTTGGATGCAGAGCATACAGAAAGAGGACAATCCCTTAGTCAGTGGGGAGGGGTAACCTGGACTTGCCTGAATGTTCCAATCTGGCAATGGAAATGTCTGTTTTTTTCTAAGAAGGGAATTGAAGAGATGTACCAGATTATAGCTATGTCAGAATGCCCTCCTCCACCAGCAGTAAATACTATATACAAGCCAAGACCTTGTTGGACATTGACACTGTTCTTAAACATCATTCTTCAGAATTTTACCACAGTCATCAAAGATAATATTGGACAGTTTTATTGGGGGTGAACTGCCTCTTCAAACAATGGGTGGAATGAAATCCCATTCCTTTGTGTAATGGTATGAGAGTATGATCATTGGTGTGCCCAGAAACATGCAAATCTAACACTTTCCACACAGGCTTAGTGTACTGATTGACTCATGATGAAGATACTGACTGCTGGTCATGGAGTGGTGTCTATACAAGTTTATCTTTTATTAAGCATGCACTCATTATGGCCATCCAATGCTTGTCCTATTTGTAAGAAGAAGGAACAACAAATTGTCTACCTTCATCTCATCAATATCAGATCCAGAAGCATGGGATATGCCTTCCTTGGAGTTCTAATAAAGAAATTAATCTACAAAATATGGGGAAAGACCAAAAAATAGTAAAGATTGCCTTTCCCTGATGGGACAGAACCCGGATCAATTATCTGCTTGATTTGGCAATGGATATACCCAGAAAAATTGTAGTGAGTGACCTCAAAAGCTGCTCAAGCAGCAATGGTCACCATTATTCCATCTGTGTCTGCATAAACTATGTTCTTCATGCCTGGTTTTTGCCAGGTATGTCCTGCATGGAGAGGATCATGATGGCTTGATAGACCTACAATATGAAGACATAGGAGTGGATGTGAGAAGTTTTCAATTGCTGGGGTCAAATTAAAGATGTCAGATCACGCTCAGCCTTCATCTCTCAACTGTCAGACTTCTTTCTTTTTGTTCACTGATGACAATAAACTAGCCTCTATCATACTCATATTATTCCATAATCTAAGCATGTTAAGACATCACCAAAGAGGGCCCCAAGTCGACTAGTGGTCTAAATCGATCTTCGTTACGGATCACTGCCATCTCGCCTCTCTCTGTGTAGATTAGAGTCTAGATATGTAGATATGTGAATGTAGATATGTGAGAAGGCCTGCCAGTAGCTTCTCGTGGGTCAGTGGTTCTTTGCGAGGATTTACTGGTTTCTTCCTCCACCATTAATTCTGGCTGCCATATATAGCCTATCATGTGCTGAAAAACCCCACAACAACAACATCACGGAAGACACAATATTAGGTCAACAAGGATCATTCCAACTTTGTCCAACTTGTCCACTTTTGACATATCCTGTCCATGGTTACTCACCTTGTCGAAATGGAACATCTTCTGGGTCTTGACATGGCTATCATCCTTTTTTCCAACTCTGTTGTCAAACAAGATTTGCTTCCTGATAGTGATCTGCATGCTGTGAAATCCATGGTTTTGAAACTAGATGCAGTTCTATTCCAATAGCTCAGTTGAACTTACAATACATTGAGAGAGATGAAGTTGCAGGACCTAGTACATGCCCTTGGCTACTGACAGAGGTGCATGTTTGTGTTGATCATCAAAAGGTATTTTCTTCCAGATAAGCCAAGTAATCAAGACATCACACCACAAACACTGGTTATCAGAACAAACACAGTGACATTGGTGTTATATGTAAAGCCAAACAGCCAAGATAGGAATCTGTATCATAGTACATATTGTATCATCACTGGAATCTGTATCATAGTACATATTTTATCATCACTAGTAGTCTGTATCATAGCACATATTGTATCATCACTAATAGTCTGTATTATAGTACATATTGTATCATCACTAGGAATCTGTATCATAGTATATATTGTATCATCACTAGTAGTCTGTATCATAGTACATATTATATCATCACTAGTAATCTGTATCATAGTGCATATTGTATCATCACTAGGAATCTGTATCATAGTATATATTGTATCATCACTAGTAGTCTGTGTCATAGTACATATTGTATCATCACTAGTAGTCCCTATTATAGTACATATTTTATCATCACTAGAATCTGTATCATAGTGCATATTGTATCATCACTAGTGGTCTGTATCATAGTACATATTGTATCATTGCTAGTAGTCTGTATCATAGTACATTTTGTATCATCACTAGGAATCTATATCATAGTACATATTGTATCATCACTAGTAGTCTGTATCATAGTACATATTATATCATCACTAGGAATCTGTATCATGGTACATATTGTATCATCACTAGTAGTCTGTATCATAGTACATATTGTATCACCACTAGGAATCTATCGTAGTACATATTGTATCATCACTAGGAGTCTGTATCATAGTACATACTGTATCATCACTAGGAATCTATCATAGTACATATTGTATCATCATTAGTAATCTTATCATAGTATATATTGTATCATCATTAGTAATCTTATCATAGTACATATTGTATCATCACTAGGAATCTGTATCATAGTACATATTGTATCATAATAAGTAATCTTAGTACATATTGTATCATCACTAGGAATCTGTATCATAGTACATATTTTTATCATAACTAGTAGTCTGTATCATAGTACATATTGTATCATCACTGGTAGTTGGTATCATAGTACATATTGTATCATCACTAGGAATCTGTATCATAGTACATATTGTATCATCACTTCTTTATCACATTATGTATTTATCAGCTGCTGATTGTCATATGCATATCATGTTCTTCATTTTATCATTTACTGACTATTATGCATATCTTGGTATATATTGTATCACCTGCTGACTGTATTATGCATATCTTGGTATATATTGTATCACCTGCTGACTGTATTATGCATATCTTGGTATATATTGTATCACCTGCTGACTGTATTATGCATATCTTGGTATATATTGTATCACCTGCTGACTGTATTATGCATATCTTGGTATATATTGTATCACCTGCTGACTGTATTATGCATATCTTGGTATATATTGTATCACCTGCTGACTGTATTATGCATATCTTGGTATATATTGTATCACCTGCTGACTGTATTATGCATATCTTGGTATATATTGTATCACCTGCTGACTGTATAATGCATATCTTGGTATATATTGTATCACCTGCTGACTGTATAATGCATATCTTGGTATATATTGTATCACCTGCTGACTGTATAATGCATATCTTGGTATATATTGTATCACCTGCTGACTGTATTATGCATATCTTGGTATATATTGTATCACCTGCTGACTGTATTATGCATATCTTGGTATATATTGTATCACCTGCTGACTGTATTATGCATATCTTGGTATATATTGTATCACCTGCTGACTGTATTATGCATATCTTGGTATATATTGTATCACCTGCTGACTGTATAATGCATATCTTGGTATATATTGTATCACCTGCTGACTGTATAATGCATATCTTGGTATATATTGTATCACCTGCTGACTGTATAATGCATATCTTGGTATATATTGTATCACCTGCTGACTGTATTATGCATATCTTGGTATATATTGTATCACCTGCTGACTGTATAATGCATATCATGGTATGCATTGTATCACCTGCTGACTGTATAATGCATATCATGGTATATATTGTATCACCTGCTGACTGTATAATGCATATCATGGTATGTATTGTATCACCTGCTGACTGTATAATGCATATCATGGTATATATTGTATCACCTGCTGACTGTATTATGCATATCTTGGTATATATTGTATCACCTGCTGACTGTATAATGCATATCTTGGTATATATTGTATCACCTGCTGACTGTATAATGCATATCTTGGTATATATTGTATCACCTGCTGACTGTATAATGCATATCTTGGTATATATTGTATCACCTGCTGACTGTATAATGCATATCATGGTATGCATTGTATCACCTGCTGACTGTATAATGCATATCATGGTATATATTGTATCACCTGCTGACTGTATAATGCATATCATGGTATGTATTGTATCACCTGCTGACTGTATAATGCATATCATGGTATATATTGTATCACCTGCTGACTGTATAATGCATATCATGGTATATATTGTATCACCTGCTGACTGTATAATGCATATCTTGGTATATATTGTATCACCTGCTGACTGTATAATGCATATCATGGTATGTATTGTATCACCTGCTGACTGTATAATGCATATCATGGTATATATTGTATCACCTGCTGACTGTATAATGCATATCATGGTATATATTGTATCACCTGCTGACTGTATAATGCATATCATGGTATATATTGTATCACCTGCTGACTGTATAATGCATATCATGGTATGTATTGTATCACCTGCTGACTATTATGCATATATTGATATGTATTGTATCACCTGCTGACTGTATTATTCATATCATGGCATGAATTGTATTGCCACCCAAAGATTGTGAAACAAATATAATCCAACCAAGCAAGCCACCCTCAACCCTTTTGTTTGAACATTATACAATATAAATGCTACCTTACCTTTCAGATTGCTTGTAAGAAATGTTTTGTTGAAGATCTCCATGACAGAATGCATCATCTTATTTCTATTTTCATTTATTTGATATGGGTATTTTTAAACTGCCTCTTTTCTTGGATTAAATGAGTACTTTGGTTGTCTTTCTTAACTTTGGGCAACAAAGGTTGACAGTAATAGGAGAACAGTTTCCGTGATATGAATAGAACAGTGTGCCTGATAATACTAGACATAATGTGTTAGCTTTTTGAACAGACTAATTGACCATAATAGGAATATTATGTTCCCAACATGTATGTTTAAAGAGAACAGTATAGTATTTTGTTTTCTTTTCTTAGGCAAGTCCACAGTAGCAGCCCTGTTGGAAAGATTTTATGACATAAAGGATGGTCAAATTTTAATAGATAATGTGGACATCAAAGCATTGGACCCAAGCTGGCTAAGAGGGAGAGCTATTGGATATATTAATCAAGTATGAGTTATTTTTAAAGTCACTGTCTGTAGTGATTCAGTCCATCTGCCTGTCTGTTTGTATGGGTGTTTGATACAATATTTCTACCTGTTTGTATGGGTGTTTGATAAACCCATCTGCCTGTTTGTATGGGTGTTTGATAGAGTCCATCTGCCTGTCTTTATGCATGAATGATACAGTCCATCTGCCTGTCTGTTTGTATGGGTGTTTGATACAGTCCATCTGCCTGTTTGTATGGGTGTTTGATAAGCGCATCTGATTGTTTGTATGGGTGTTTGATATAGTCCATCTGCCTGTCTGTTTGGGTGTATGATATAGTCCATCTGCCTATCTGTATGGGTTTATGATACAGTCCATCTGCCTATTTGTATGGTTGTTTGATAAGTCCATCTGCCTGTCTGTATGGGTGTATGAAACAGTCCATCTACCTGTCTTTATGGGTGTATGATACAGTCCATATGCCAGTCTGTTTGGGTGTATGATACAGTCCATCTGCCTGCTTGTATGGGTTTATGATACAGTACATCTGTCTATTTATATGGGTGTTTGATACAGTCCATCTGTCTGTCTCTTTGGGTTTATGATACATTTCATCTGCCTTTTTGTATGGGTGTATGATACAGTCCATCTGCCATTTTGCATAGGTGTATGATATAGTCCATCTGCCTGTCTGTATGGGTTTATGATACAGTCCATATGCCTATATGTATGTGTGTTTGATACAGTCCATCTGCCTATCTGTTTGTATGGATTTTTGATACAGTACATCTGCCTGTCTGTTTATATGGGTGTTTGATACAGTCCATCTGCCTGTCTGTTTATGTGGGTGTATGATACAATCTGCCTGTCTGTTTATATGGGTGTTTGATACAGTCCATTTGCCTGTCTGTTTATATGGGTGTTTGATACAGTCCATCTGCCTGTCTGTTTTTTGGGGTGTTTTATATAGTCCATCTGCCTGTCTGTTTATATGGGTGTTTGATACAGTCCATCTGCCTGTCTGTTTATATGGGTGTATGATACAGTCAATCTGCCTGTCTGTGTGGGTGTATGATACAGTCCATCTGCCTGTCTGTTTGTATGGGTGTTTGATACAGTCCATCTGCCTGTCTGTTTATATGGGCATATGATACAGTACATTTGCCTGTCTGTTTGTATGGGTGTATGATACAGTCCATCTGCCTGTCTGTTTGTATGTGTGTAATGACCTTGAGTTTTTCTAGTTATAGTGTGACACATGAAACTTTGCTAAATGATCATAAATTTGGTCATAAATTTCAAATAACTGCAGAGAGGTGTGTAACTTGTGTCTGAGATTTGGCATTTGTGATAATTGACTCGGATGTAAACACATGTGAGATGGGTACCCCTTGGTCTTTCCTACCCCAGAAATGGAACATATTATTGCAACTGTAATGATATATCCACATTGTTGGCATGTAAAGTCAAACTGAGATTTACAGTGGTGTCCAGGGACATGGTCTCTATGTCACATCTCTTTAATGATATATCCACATTGTTGGCATGTAAAGTCAAACTGAGATTTACAGTGGTGTCCAGGGACATGGTCTCTATGTCACATCTCTTTAATGATATATCCACATTGTTGGCATGTAAAGTCAAACTGAGATTTACAGTGGTGTCCAGGGACATGGTCTCTATGTCACATCTCTTTAATGATATATCCACATTGTTGGCATGTAAAGTCAAACTGAGATTTACAGTGGTGTCCAGGGACATGGTCTCTATGTCACATCTCTTTAATGATATATCCACATTGTTGGCATGTAAAGTCAAACTGAGATTTACAGTGGTGTCCAGGGACATGGTACCTATGTCACATCTCTTTAATGATATATCCACATTGTTGGCATGTAAAGTCAAACTGAGATTTACAGTGGTGTCCAGGGACATGGTCTCTATGTCACATCTCTTTAATGATATATCCACATTGTTGGCATGTAAAGTCAAACTGAGATTTACAGTGGTGTCCAGGGACATGGTACCTATGTCACATCTTGGCAACCATCATGATCCCTACTCAATAACCCATATATACACTTACAGTGCATGAAAAAGACAAGTTTATACATGCTGTTGACATTGATTTCAGGGTACATCATCATATAAGGGATTTAGTCTTTAAGTCATAGCTTGAAAACTTTGAGATCTCCACCCTGTAAAATATGCATGAAAGACAGATGCACACAGCCAACTGTGCTGAAGAATTTTTTAAAATGCAATTGACTTAAGTTTTTGAAGATTCAAAACCCACTGAGCATGTTTTGCAGGTAACAACATGGCAAAGTAAAGTTTACATTTTGCTAGTAAGAATATGGCTTAATATGTTCATTTAACAGTCTTGTATAATTTGTTTGGATTGTAATGAAAATAAGTAATGTATGGCAAAGGTTTATTTTTATTCTGTAATTTGCATTATGTGCATATTGTATCTGATATTTGTCTTCTTGTCTTATTTGCACTGTTTGTAACTGATATTTGTTTTCTTGTTATTTCTATTGCTTGTATACTGTACTTGATATAAACAATGACATTTATGCAATTGAATCCATTTATTGTTTCCAGGTTAAGTGATTGATCTTATTAAAACTTGTAACATAGTTTTTGTCAATAAAGATTTTTTAAAAATTGAGTTTCACATTTTAAAAGATTCATGAAGTCAAGAAGCTTGAAAATTGATTATATACAGAGTGAGTAGCCCTGGTGAAGTGGCAGTCATTTGTGCACATTGTTTTATTGATTGTCTTGCTTTATAAATTTTTGAATTGTATTTAATATGAAGTTCAATTCATTTATTTACAAATATTTATTATGTTAAATAGTCTCAAGCAATATATAACGTAATTATATTTATATTTGCAAACATTTAGTGCATACAATAATGGCATATTAAATATATAGTAGTTACTTTCTGATATTATAAACTAATAACTTTTAGTTCAGCATCACCTGATGCAATTTTAACCAGCAAAAAAAATGCTTGTTACAAATGCAGGGTAAAAATGTGTAATTATGTAATTGTATAGTTCTTTTTAACTTAACAGGAGCCAGTACTGTTTGCTGCTACAGTAATGGAGAATATTAGATATGGTAGACCTGATGCCACGGATCAGGAGGTAAGAATATATTATATATGGTTAGCTCGTTGATATGGTTGACCTGATGCCTTGTATCAGGAGGTAAGATATTAGATATGATTGATCTGATGCCTTGGATCAGGAGGTAAAATATATATTTTCAGTCTGATGCCTTGGATCAGGAGGTAAAATATATATTTTCAGTCAGATGCCTTGGATCAGGAGGTAAAATATATATTTTCAGTCAGATGCCTTGGATCAGGAGGTAAAATATATATTTTCAGTCTGATGCCTTGGATCAGGAGGTAAAATATTATATATGGTCAGTCTGATGCCTTGGATAAGGAGGTAAAATATTATATATGGTCAGTCTGATGCCTTGGATCAGGAGATAAATTATTATATATGGTCAGTCTGATGCCTTGGATCAGGAGATAAATTATTATATATGGTCAGTTTGATGCCATGGATCAGGAGATAAATTATTATATATGGTCAGTTTGATGCCATGGATCAGGAGATAAATTATTATATATGGTCAGTTTGATGCCATGGATCAGGAGATAAATTATTATATATGGTCAGTTTGATGCCATGGATCAGGAGATAAATTATTATATATGGTCAGTTTGATGCCATGGATCAGGAGATAAATTATTATATATGGTCAGTTTGATGCCATGTATCAGGAGATAAATTATTATATATGGTCAGTTTGATGCCATGGATCAGGAGATAAATTATTATATATGGTCAGTTTGATGCCTTGGATCAGGAGATAAATTATTATATATGGTCAGTTTGATGCCTTGGATCAGGAGATAAATTATTATATACGGTCAGTCTGATGCCATGGATCAGGAGATAAATTATTATATATGGTCAGTTTGATGCCATGGATCAGGAGATAAATTATTATATATGGTCAGTTTGATGCCATGGATCAGGAGGTAAATTATTATATATGGTCAGTTTGATGCCATGGATCAGGAGGTAAATTATTATATATGGTCAGTTTGATGCCATGGATCAGGAGATAAAATATTATATATGGTCAGTTTGATGCCTTGGATCAGGAGGTAAAATATATATTTTCAGTCTGATGCCTTGGATCAGGAGGTAAAATATATATTTTCAGTCTGATGCCTTGGATCAGGAGATAAAATATTATATATAGTCAGTCTGATGCCTTAGATCAGGAGATAAATTATTATATATGGTCAGTTTGATGCCATGGATCAGGAGGTAAATTATTATATATGGTCAGTCTGATGCCATGGATTAGAACATAAGAATATTAGACATGTTGTCACTAATTCTCCTATGGGTGGTCACATCAACATTGGTTTTCATAAAATTCTTCAAATGGGGTACAACAGGGGTCAGCAACATATTTTACTTAGTATGCCACTTTTTTCCAGATTAATTACAAAATGAATGAGCGTGAGCCACCAGTAAGAGAGTAACACTGTTAAAATTGAGATTTTTGGCTGCCCTTTTGTGTGCCACACAAAACCTCTTAAAGTGCCACCTTGTGGCATGCATGCCATAGATTGCCAACCACTGGTGTATAATTTGTTCTAAATGACTATGGTGCTAATCTTTCATCCATTCGATAATTTGTAAATCTTATTTCTCAAGAGTATCAGTGATGGTTTTAAAATTCAGTAATTAAAATGAACAATTGGTCTTATTTTTGAATTTCTGTGAATTCATTCTGGACAGTAGAGCATCTATCCTTTTCAAGGGACTCTTGTTTCATTTAATCAAGTGGTTCATTGTTTTTTTATGACAGTTTGTTTTCTTCATTGAATACATTCCTCAATCACAGTAACATTGGAGTATAGGTAGTAGAAAGAGAAAGTGCTGAGCATTCTACCTTTACCACATGTACCCTTCAGGAGAGAAATGGTGGAAATTCCTTTATGAAAAATAACTTATTCATAGCATAAGAGCAGCACAACCAAGAGTCATATAACATATGATAACCATACTGGATAAGAATAAAAAAATGAATTCTTCTTAATGAAAAAATTAAATGAAATTCAGTGAAAACACAAACCCAAGCTTGTAATAAGGTATTGCTGACATCAGCTGGGCCTGGTGGTCATTTAGTCTACAGCCACTGGACCCACTTGATTCAGTTCCCATCTCTGTAAAGCTAGATTGTGGAGATAAAAATTTGAGAATATTGGACTTATATACCAACCATCAATTTCTATTGTCTTATATACTCATGAGCCCAATTGCAAACTGCACAGACCCAGATCTGCCATTGTATGATGCACCAGCAGATATGGATGTGTATGTGCTGTTTGTAAGGAATTGTCAGTAGAACAAACAACATAAACCCTGTTCTTTAGGCACAATATACTGTGGCAGATCAGGATCTTTGTTGTTTGCAGTTTGACTCAACTCATAAGTGAGTACATACATTATGTGTTGGATCAAAACATTACATTTGAATGTAAAGCTTACAGAGATAGCACTTATCTCACGAGCTGAGACCTTTATGTGTCATGTCTTATTGTTTGAGACTTCAGAATATGCTGCATATATTTGCTTCTTCAGTCATGAGGCTTGAGGAGTTGTGTCCTTTACTGAAAGATGCTGTTGTTCCTCAGGACATTTCTCTGTAAACTTGAGATCATAGACAAGAGCTTGCATTGGTGCCTCTCCCTTTTCAGATCATAGTCATATCCATGGATTTAAATATTCTTGAAACTGTCAGCAAACCACAAATATTAATACTTTTTATATAGGATGAAATTTACATTTGAGACTGGATGTCAGATTGACACACAAAAGTCAGAGGATGTTTTAAAAATTGTGTTCCACCTCGGTCTGCATAAGCACATGTCTTAGAATTTGCATTCCACCTCTGCATCAGAGGAGGTTTTAGAACTTGTGTTCCATGTATTAGAACTTGTGTTCCATGTATTACAAATTGTGTTCTTTGTATTAGAAATTGTGTTCCTTGTATTAGAACTTATGTTCCATGTATTAGAAATTGTGTTCTTTGTATTAGAAATTGTATTCCTTGTATTAGAACTTGTGTTCCAAATCTCTCTTCATCAGAGTATGTTGTAGAACTTGTCTTCTGCCACAGTCTAGATCAGTTTGTGCTAGATCTTGTGTTCCATGTTTTGGAACTTGTTTTACACCTCTTTCTGCAGCTGAGTGTGTATCAAAACCTGTGTTCACATCTGTCTGAATCAGAGTATGTTCCAGAGCTTGTGTTCCATGTTTCAGAACTTGTAGTTTACCTCTTTTTATATCAGAGTGTGTTCTATAACTTGAGTTTCACCAAAATCTACATCAGAGTATTCATCAGAACATGTATTCCAGCTTTGTTTACATCAGAGTATGTTTTGGAACTTGTATTCCACCTCTACATCAGAGTGTGTTTTGGAACTTGTATTCCACCTCTGTCTACATCAGAGTATGTTTTGGAACTGGTATTCCACTTCTGTCTACATCAGAGTATGTTTTGGAACTTGTATTCCACCTCTGTCTACATCAGAGTATATTTTGGAACTTGTATTCCACCTCTGTCTACATCAGAGTATGTTTTGGAACTTGTATTCCACTTCTGTCTACATCAGAGTATGTTTTGGAACTTGTATTCCACTTCTGTCTTCATCAGAGTATGTTTTGGAACTTGTATTCCACCTCTGTCTACATCAGAGTATGTTTTGGAACTTGTATTCCACCTCTGCATCAGAGTGTGTTTTGGAACTTGTATTCCACCTCTGTCTACATCAGAGTATATTTTGGAACTTGTATTCCACCTCTGTCTACATCAGAGTGTGTTTTGGAACTTGTATTCCACCTCTGTCTACATCAGAGTATGTTTTGGAACTTGTATTCCACCTCTGTCTACATCAGAGTATGTTTTGGAACATGTATTCCACCTCTGCATCAGAGTGTGTTTTGGAACTTGTATTCCACCTCTGTCTACATCAGAGTGTGTTTTGGAACTTGTATTCCACCTCTGTCTACATCAGAGTGTGTTTTGGAACTTGTATTCCACCTCTGTCTACATCAGAGTATGTTTTGGAACTTGTATTCCACCTCTGTCTACATCAGAGTGTGTTTTGGAACTTGTATTCCACCTCTGTCTACATCAGAGTATGTTTTGGAACTTGTATTCCACCTCTGTCTACATCAGAGTATGTTTTGTAACTTGTATTCCACCTCTGCATCAGAGTGTGTTTTGGAACTTGTATTCCACCTCTGTCTACATCAGAGTGTGTTTTGGAACTTGTATTCCACCTCTGTCTACATCAGAGTGTGTTTTGGAACTTGTATTCCACCTCTGTCTACATCAGAGTATGTTTTGGAACTTGTATTCCACCTCTGCATCAGAGTGTGTTTTGGAACTTGTATTCCACCTCTGTCTACATCAGAGTATGTTTTGGAACTTGTATTCCACCTCTGTCTACATCAGAGTATGTTTTGGAACTTGTATTCCACCTCTGTTGACACAAAGTATGTTTTGGAACTCGTGTTCTACTTCTGTTGACATCAAAATATGTTGTAGAACTTGTGCAATAATGGTTATTCCCAGTCTTGGGAATAGCTTATATGTAAGTTCCTTGGGTGTTGTATATAAATCTGTAGATGAGATGAATGCAGCTTATCTAAAACCATGGGTATGTGATTTTTCTGTACAAATCATTTCACAAAAAAAGGCCCAATATAATTAGCAAAAGATTTCAGCTTTTAGATAATATATTTTTGAACATTGAGTGGTGTTCATCAGGAGTTTAGATATAAACATATTTGAAAGTGTCTAAATCTTTCAAAATATTTGTGATTATCCAGCTATTTTTATGTTAAATATCAAAATTAATTATTGAACATGAATAACATCTTTTGGTGGCAAAATCTTGTAACAAAAATGCACATAACTAAACAATCTGGTGACTTACCATCCTTTGTTTGTTTTAAAGTGCTCATGCAAAACATCTTACCATTCATACAATTATCAATCCTGAAAAGCAGCAAAGATAAGTAAATTAAATTTGGACACTTCCTAACAGAAATCATTTGACAAGTTTTTTGCTTTTTATCTCTCCAAATTGTTAGAGTTATGTCCCTTTCCTTTGTATGTATCATTCATTCCAACACATTCTAGTTAAGTTATTATTGCTACACATTCCAATAAGTGTTTCATTCCAACACATTCCAGTAAGTGTTTCATTTCAACACATTTCAGTTTTTGATTCAAACACATTCCATTAAGTGTTTCATTCCAACACATTCCAGTAAGTTTTTCATTCGAACACATTCCAGTAAGTGTTTTATTTCAACACCTTCCAGTAAGTGTTTGATGGATAGAAATAAGATTTTTTAAATATATTTTTTCTTGATGAAATATCCAGTGCAGATTGTCTTGGAAATTTATTTTAGTTATAAATATTCTATGGTATATCATAAAATATGGTAGAATAGGTAAAGAAGTCATCAATCCAGTTGGCTCTAACCACCTTATTCTTCATTAACTTAAACATTTTTTGAATGAAAGATATGATTGCATTTGTATATTGGTAATTAAACTGTACTATTGTTCATAATGCAGGTGATAGAGGCAGCGAAACTTGCCAACGCTGACATGTTCATCCGCCAGTTTCCAGATGGATACAACACTGTTCTAGGGGAGAGAGGGGTCACTGTATCAGGGGGACAAAAGCAACGTATTGCAATAGCCAGGGCTCTTGTTAAGGACCCTTCCATACTAATTTTAGATGAAGCCACCAGGTTAGTTTGTTATAGAGGTTTTGTTTTCTGTTCAGGGTTGAATGTCAACATGAAAAGCAAATTGTAACTTTTAAACATGTTAGATATTACACCATTGAAAGGGAAGAAGGACATTTAATCCATTTTATTAAAAAAATAATATAATTGCATCTGATGATATGGGCATAATAACCAGTAAGATTACTACAATAAATGTAAAACCATTCTTTTCAATTGTTTCCAGTTTCAAGGAACAGGAATATGTATTTATAACAAAATTGAAAGGCTTCCCAGTGCATTATTTCTTCTGAATTTGTTCCCAGGTAAGGACATGCTCTACTCATAGCAAGTATTAGGTACAATTTGTGAAGTTCAGGAGAGAATCTTTTTCATTTTGTTGGTGCTAATGTCACTTTTAGTACATTATTGGCTACATCATTTGAGGAAATGGCAGCTAAGGACATACTAAGGCAACCAGTTTGGGCTGGCCTGGGTAGGTATCAAACCTGTGATCTATATAGATCACAAGTCTGATGCTCTACCAACAGCCACCCATGGTTGATGAGATAACAAAAAGATTTATTTTGTTCTATAAAGTGTTTATCTTGTAGTCAGCAGATGCTGACTCAGCAAGCTAAAATGATGGGAGATTTGACTAGTTAGATGATGATCTCACTCATAGTAGTATAGAGTGATTCCAGATACAGCATCATACCACTATTGACCCAAAACCGAAATGAAACCAATGTATGGCAACATGGATTGAAAGAAAATAACATGATACTTAGTGTTATATCTCTATTTCCTGTTTAAAATGTTATAAATTACATAATTTAGAATTTTTATGTTTTCATCCTATAAAGAACAGGTACATAACATTATTTCCACTATAATATAGCTCTGTATATAACATGGTTGGTAGTTATGAACCCTAGCTATAGCTACTGCATTGTAACAAATGTGAGATATAATACTATTTCTCTATCAAATACATTACCTGATTACACTGCATTTACACAATGTAAAATAGATGGATGATGGACAGGTGGACCATTACTTAATCACTAATCCACCCAATACTCATGTACCACTAGCCAAACTGCCTGACCGGTGAACTGGGTATATAATATATTATAGCATAAGAAAAACTAATAGAGAAGTACTCTTAAACTCTTTAATACAACTAGTTAGCATTTATAACACATTACATAAGTATACATCTTTGGCATTGTTTGGGTCTCAACTCTGCTGCATGACGTTAGTGTGGTAAGATGGTCGAGAAGCATGCAGTATCTATGAGTCGGAATTGCCAGTATGACTGATGTCATGCCCTATCTATGAGACGAATCGCCAGTATACCTGATGACAGGTCCCTATCTGAGGCAGAATCACCAGTATGACTGATGTCAAGGCAGAATTGCCGATGTTTGACTGACTGACCTAACTGTTAAGGCAGAATTGCCGCTGTATTGAGGCAGAGTCACCCTAACTTGTTATGTCTGTAAGTCGAGTGGATTAGGGACAGAATGCCCAAATGACACTGCATGCCAAGAATGGAACTGCAGCAGTATGCAGCGGAGATGTATGGACAAGGACAAACTGCAGTTCTGTTAAAATAAGCACAAAATATAACACACATTATTAGCAATTATGAAAACGAAACACGAATCATTGCAATATTGCAACCCATACAATTGCGAATCACCATACATGTATATTACTGTACGGACCTGTGCCAAGGTGTTACTGTTATTGGATCACTGCCTGCAAACATTATTATGGTGATAACAAGACTAGAATCACAGTAAACCTAGACTGTATTTGTAAGGCAAGCAATTCTGTGGTGAGAGAATCAGAAAGACAGTCATATATGAGGAAACAAAACTATAAACATGAATGTTAAACTCTTCATTGTCCCCAGCTTGTTTCCCGTGAAGTACAGTACAGGTATTCAATTTAAGTTGGATGCACAAAATGATTGCAGTGCAGTCAGTAAACAGATTGAACATAAGACCTAATAGATACACCAACCACATAATGTAGACACAGTGTGCAGGCCTACTGGTGCTTAAATGCCGCCCAATGCCAATGAATCAGATGATCCTGTTAAACATCGTGAACACACCGATGGGAAACACAACTCACCGGGTGCTTGAATCTGATGATCATATTCCATAGAAAATTCTGCAGAATTCCAAATGCAATGAAACACTTGGCGCAATATACAGAATTTGTTTACTCATTTCTCAGAAATCAGTCCATGTAAAGAATCTAATGATCAGATCCGAAAGAAAACACTGATACACACCAACTAACGAAATATTAACACATACACAATTCCATTAAATGCATTGTATCCAAGAAAAAATGCAGATGAAACAGCTCATATGCAAAGCCCTTAAGGGGCAAGTACAGTTATGCAATGCAAAAAGTATGATCTGCTCACCATAATGGAATGGATCAGATTTATGATGCTCTCAACACTAAAGTTCCATTAGAATTATCACCACCATTACTAAGTCACTGATTCGCAAGTACTCCATATCCGTAGCTGCCGTCACTGTAATTCACCACAACGTAAAAAAGCAAAGCACACATGTGATATGATGGTGATGGATAACCTTGTGTTAGGGCCATTACTCTGTGATTTCTTCACACCCCACAATACCATTTGCAATCTTGGACAGCATGAACACGAATGGCCATCGAGAGGGTGATATATGCCCCATTTAACACAGAAATACTTTGCACCACACAAATATAGCTTGATAAATATGAATAATCTTGAAGCTAGATGCCACAAATCCACATCATCAACTGATACTGAAGGTTGATCACATGACCTGACATGACCTAAAATGACTGAAGGCTTTCCAAACTGATAAATTGATTGATTGATTGTGTTCGTGGGCTATGTGCTGCTTGTAGTAAAAGGTCCACTGTTTTGTTTAGAAGAGTATAAGTTCCTCTAAGACTGAGCATGGGTGAGGAGTTTTCTCTGCAGTTGGAACCAGATGCCAGAATTTGTCCATCAGAAGTGCCATTCCATTGCACCATGAAGTCACTCCACATCCTTAAATCCAGTCTACATTCGCTACTTATTTTTACATGATGATTCAAGTCAGTGACAGTTGTTGACAAAAATATTAGATATGATGTGAAAGACCGACCAAGGGCAACCACACAATATGTATAATGTAACTGGCCCAAAAGACTCAGTAATTTCCTCTTCGTGCAAGATTTCCTTTTCTGGAAAGCTTTGATCAATACAGCTAATCTGCTCAGCTTATCTTGTGGCATTCTAGTTTCCACTTTTTCTGAGTCTAGAATTATACCCAAGTATTCCATGACTGGTGACAGTCTTAAAGTCTTGTGGGGACCAATTGGAATAGATGACAGTCGTTGTTGCACTGTAATCACAATAAATCGAATTCTAATGTCATGCCTAGAAATTGGAACTAGATCAGCATATTTCCAGTATAGCTTATGATCGAGTCTGTAAAGAATGTCAAGTTCCAACTGCAAACAGTTCTGGAACCAAGAAGAGAATATAATACTCAACAAAAAAACTGTTCACTGTCAGCACAGCAGACCCTTGTCTCTGATTGGCTGCTTGCCAACCTAACTAGTGTGTCTGCTGAACTGACCTTGAACTGACCTACAAAAGGCTTTGACTGGGAATCCATTCATTGTGTAAACATTATTTAATTACATTAAACACCTATTTAAGATAAATTTTCTATACTTCCCAAATCCAGTCCACCCAGAATGACAGAAAAATGTCTTTCTGTCTGTATATTATATATACAAAGGCAAGAAACTCTCACAGATTAACTCCCCTTTTTACTCACTAAGTGGCTACCTTATACCAGGCTTAATCCAATTTTTATTTTCACTGCCTAATGCTGAGATGTTCTCCAGACAATGCAGTTAAATTCTGCAACTTCTGTAATTTTAATTTATTGATCCAAATTCATTTTGAGTGGCACAGTATGTTGAAATTTTATATGATATATACAGCATTCTTGTGAATTTCAGTGAATTTTTGACATTCTTGCAATTATCTTAGGATTTGTTCTTGTCAAGTGATTTCAATTCGGTAACATTCTTTTTCACTGGAGACATTTTCTAGCACTGTACTTACTAATTGTTAAACTTTTTTGTCATTTTGATAGTGTGGTTTACATTATTTCAAAACACACACATGCGCACACATTGTAGGCATTTGTTTCTTTATCATTATATGTATGAAGATGACAACCAAATGTGAGAAGCATACAAAATATCCGCTTGTGGAGGATGGACATAAGACATATATATGTATACAGTTGCTCATTGGCATACACTTAGTATGAAATATTTGGTCCAGTAGTTTGAAAAAGCAGCTCACTGGTTGCAAAAATGAGCATGCTTCAGTACGTCATAAGATACACCTCATGTCAGGATCTTTGATTAATCTCAGTGATGGTGTCAAGATGCCCTCTCCACCCATCATGTAAAAACAACACCAGAACATACCATATCAATGAATAGAGTACAACCATACAATCACTGATTAGTCTAATTAGTGGTGAGAAGATACCAAGATGCTCTCTCTACCCCTCATGCAAATAGAGAAACAATACCAGAACATACCATATCAATGAATAGAGTACAACCATACAATCACTGATTAGTCTAATTAGTGGTGAGGAGATACCAAGATACCCTCTCCACCCCTTATGCAGATGGAGAAACAACAGGGAACATACCATCTCAATGAATAGAGTACAACCATACAATCACTGATTAGTCTAATTATTGGTGAGGAGATACCAAGATGCCCTCTCTACCCCTCATGCAGATAGAGAAACAACAGGGGAACATACCATATCAATGAATAGAGTACAACCATACAATCACTGATTAGTCTAGTTAGTGGTGAGGAGATACCAATATGCCCTCTCTACCCCTCATGCAGATAGAGAAACAACAGGGGAACATACCATATCAATGAATAGAGTACAACCATACAATCACTGATAGTCTAATTAGTGGTAAGAAGATGCAGAATAATGCCACATCATACAGTACCTGTGAATAGAAATGATGAATAGTCTCATTAGTCTCTGCCCACCATGATGATGCAATAGCACTAGAAAATACTTTATCCATGAATGTAGTAGAATCATGGATGATATTGAAATGCTCTCACTGTCCCCCATGCAGATGCTGGAAGAGTGCCAGAACATATATGTAGAAAGTACAGTTGATTCCAGTCAGGCCATGGACTTGTATATGATTAGTGTGGCTCTAAGGTTTTGTTGTTGATATGTTGACAAGTACAAATAGCATTTATATATTTTTATCCCACTGGGGCTATGTCTAGAACCCTGCCAATGAGGGGCTGTAATCATTCATGACAGTATTAAGAAAACAAGCCTCACTGACAATTATGGTACAGACAGATTGTCTGATCCAGCATACCACACCAGCAAGACTGTAAAGCATATATTGTTTTTGACATGCCATTCTGACTGCTGACCAACGATATCTGTATGAATGAGTTATATATGATTACTATGGCAAGGAGTCCATCATCTCTGATTGGCTAGCCAGCCATCTAGACATACTGCATAGCTGGTGGGCTATACTGACAATACCACACCAGCTGACCAGACTACAAGGCATATGCCATCTTTGGTACTCCATTCCAACTGGCAACCAGCCAATCCATCTGTACATTTACATTGATCATGACTGTTTTCTCTGAATGACAATCTAGCTGATCAATCAATCAGACCAACCATTACACTAAAATTCATAACAAATGGCATGTATGAAGCCATCCAAAAGAGCTAAACTGGCTCTGTCAGACCAGCATTCCATAATGCAGTCCCTATTGATGACAAATGGACAAAAACAAAATAATGATGCATGCAAATGATGAAAAATGGAAATGCCTGAATACACCAATCTGCCAATGGAATGGATGGAATTTAATTGACAGCAGTGATAGGACATTGTCACTATCAGGTCAGTGCAATGGTAGATGTAGACCACGATGACAATAGTTTATTCTTCAAAACCTTGCTAATATTAAGATTGCAAAAATAACTGGGTATCTCTTGGAACATTCACAAACTGGGTTATGTAAAAGCTTTTTTATGGTGAGTAAGTTGCATGCAGTTTTCTACTGGTAAAAAATCTCATTCAGAGATATTTTCCCCAAGCATACCATGTCTAGATGTTGATAAAGTGCACAGACAAGTCTTTGATGCAATGTCACAGTTAGTCAGGAACATTATGTTGACTTCATTCATCTAATGATTTTTTTCTAGCCAAAAAAGTCACTAATCATCAGTGCTGTTTTTCTGTACACTCCCTACTTGACTTCATTCATCTAATGATTTTTTTCTAGCCAAAAAAGTCACTAATCATCAGTGCTGTTTTTCTGTACACTCCCTACTTGACTTCATTCATCTAATGATTTTTTTCTAGCCAAAAAAGTCACTAATCATCAGTGCTGTTTTTCTGTACACTCCCTACTTGACTTCATTCATCTAATGATTTTTTTCTAGCCAAAAAAGTCACTAATCATCAGTGCTGTTTTTCTGTACACTCCCTACTTGACTTCATTCATCTAATGATTTTTTTCTAGCCAAAAAAGTCACTAATCATCAGTGCTGTTTTTCTGTACACTCCCTCGGTTTTAGTTTGCCACTTCTATTGGGGCATCAAATTGAGGAGGTGAGAAAGCATGAGGCACAAGTGTCACCTTTAATCTTTTGGTGCATTCTACTATCTCTGCATGATCATATGAAACAAACAAGAGAAGAAACGGTTGTTGCAAGAGAATTTACAATGGTGATTGTCTTCAACAACAGGTTTTTCTTTTCTATCCTGGCCAAGCTGTCATTTGCCCTTATTTTTGCAAGCAGGCGAGGAAGAGGAAACCACTTTTTCTCTTCCCCAGGCCTTCCATCAATCAATCATCAGTGATACACTCTCAACACATGCCTTATGGTGAAACCTCTTGAGGTGCCAGATTACACCCTTTTATTCAATTTGGACTTACCATCTCCAAAAATGATGATTGATCAAGACCATGTCAGAATCACTGGATTTAACCAAATAGATACACTCTCATCTTTGTAAATTCATGAAGGAACTACCAAGCAATCCCATGAAGTGGACATTTTTACATATGAAAAAATCCAATTTTTCTGCTTGTAAAGGGTGGATAATATAAAAACTGTACAACCCATGAACATTTATTTCTGACTGCTTCTGTGGCATAAGTAGTTAGAGTGTCCACCTTAGATTTGGAAATTCATGGGTTTTTGAACCCTGGATGAGCCATACCAAAGACTTATAAAAATTGTACTTACAGCTGCATCACTTGGTGCTCAGCATTAAGAGATTAGTGTTAGGACTAGTTGTCCTGGTGTTAGGATAATGTGACTGGGTGGTACATGATTCAACATGTCTGCAGTATGATGCCCCATTGCTAGACATCACTATAAACTGCCACACTGCAGACCCCATAGTGATATAACTAAATTGTTTAAAAACCACACTCACACACCCCCCACAGAATGTTTCTTGTTACAAAATCCAATGGCAGTTGAGACCTGCAATAGAGATGAAGCTAGTATGTGATCATTCTTGACTTGTCCGACACATAGTCCAAATATAGATTCATGAGGTCACTATCTAGCCCTTTGACCTTCACTAAAGTTCAGGATGTTCCTGCATCACACACCACAAAAACACTTGGTAAGTTTTAGGTTCATGACATGAGCAACATTAGTCCTCCACAGAGCAGGTGGCATTCCTAAATGACACACTACAAAACCATTCTGTAAGTATGGTTTTTGGTTTATGAACAACCTTACTTTGCTAATATGCAGTTCATGGTGGATAATCAATATAGATGAGTCAGACCTTATCCCTTCTCATCATTTTGTCTAGATATAGAACTCTTAAACTTATATTAACTTATCATCTTTTTCCTCAATGCATTGAAAGTATAACTTGTGTTTTGGGTAAAGCATCAGACAAGGCATTGTTTCTTTCAGCTTATTGATCTACTCATTGTGTGGGTGGATCTAGTACAATGCCAGTTTACTACTGGACCTGTAATGTTCAGTCACATATGAATTCTTAATGAGATGGGTCTACATATCTGCCTCTTGGAAGTGAAAGCCATTCTCAGTGCCTTCCACATGTGGATGGAAGATATCCATAAAACACATAATGATAGACAATTCACTTGTGATGCCAGGGGCAGAACAATCACCACCCTTCACTGTAGGGAATATATTCACTCCCAATATCAGGTAGTTTTCAAGTTCATCACAATCTTTTGTCTAGCTCATTGTCCTGGTCTCCAGGAACCTTCCATTAGATCTTTGCACTTGGAGAGATCTGATGCTTGACATTTCTTTTTCATTTTTCCATTACCCCAAAAGCATGGGCAGTACATGCTCTTTTAATCAGCTGGGAGGTAATGAGGGGCACAGAATGGAATAGCTCTGATTGGCCCCACTAAGATGAAAGACATGGATCAACAATTTGCATGACAAACATCCAGAGGAGTAACAGTGACTTCCACTCCACTCAAGCTGTTGAAATTACCACTAATCAATCCATGGCCAAACAATCTCCTCCACCTTTGGTTCCATTCAAGAATGTCCTGATTGAAAAGGAGTTTGAAGTTTCAATCCTGGAGAGCATTGTAACAGCATAATCTCTTAAATTAAGTCAAATCACTCTCAATGTCCCATTCCCTATATGTTACACTTCTTTCTCTTTCCTACTGAAGACAAGAAGTTAGCACCTATAACCATCAAGGGATACTATTCTATGATCACAAACATGTTCTGACACAAGGCAATCTCCAATTTGCTGGCCATTTCGGACATATCCAGAGACATCTGACAAACTCATCTAAGTGTGAGCCACCTTCTTCTCTCCCCACATGGAAACTGAAGCAGTTATGCATGGCTTGCAATTTGTGATAATGTTCAAGATGAGTGAGCTACATTTACATGCAGTTCCATTTTAATGGTTCAGTCATTCTAATGACATGGGTTCCTTCCTAATTCAGCTTGATGTCACTAGTTAATCAACAATAACTATTCATTCCCTCTCCTTGAATAATACATGCCCTCAAATGTTACCTGATACACATGGACAATATCTGCATCAACTGTGAAAGACAGTTTGACATAACCCTTTATGGTTGTTTGGCTAAAGGGAGTTATTTAATTAATCTACTATAAACTCTCACAGGATCAAATTAAGATTTCATCTCACAACATATAAACAACTTCCACGAGCTTGGTCAAGAATGTAATGTCTCTCTAGTTTCCATTTGAATGACATGGACTTGTTGGGTTGGTGATAGCTGCACAGACAGTGACCAGTCCGCATTCATGAAAGTACAATGTTTGACATAGAAATGAATTTGGCACATTTATTGAATCTGCCTGGGAAAGTTGATAATCTTGGAATAATAATTAAAAGTTGAATTCCACAGGAATTTTAAGCATACACATATCAATGAATTGTCTCTTGTGCTAAACTAACATTAGGACAAGTTCTTCCTTTCAGTAGAACATTCATGCTCATACTGGGTGGCACAAGTAAGGGTTGGGATGCATAGCATTTTTTCTTTGTCTCCTAATGTAATATGGCTAGGTGACATATTTGACCGAGAAAGCAAAGTTTTTAGTAAATTGTGTTTTTCCAATAATACTTACCTGATCATATCACATATAATGTTTCTTAATCATCACCACAGCGTGAGCATTCTTTAAGGTGTTAACCAAGTAAAAACTAACAGCCATGCATGGAGAAGTGAATTAACCCATAAGAGTTTTTTTCTTTTGTCTATATAATAAATAGACAGACATTTTTTTGGGTATTTCTGTATGTAGCAACCAAAGTTGGCCTAACATTGTAATAAGGAAAGTATTATTAGAGAAACATAACGTCAAAATTTGTTTTAAAGTATTCACTGAAAAACATAGACTTAAGCATAGGTGTGATAGGGAAAGACCACTCTGGTGGCCTAAGTGGTTAGTGCGTCCACCTCAGATGCAGGAGGTCATGGGTTGAAACCCCAGCCAAGTCATTAAAAAGACAAAAAGGATACCAGCAGCTGTTGCATTCGGCTCTCAGGTTAAGACTGGTCAGGATAATGTGACTCATTGTCATGGCATGTTGCCCCTGTACTGGCCATCCCTGTAAACTGCCACATGGCATGCTGCCCCTGTGCTGCCATCCCTGTAAACTGCCACATGGCATGCTGCCCCTGTGCTGGCCATCCCTGTAAATTGCCACATGGCATGCTGCCCCTGTGCTGGCCATCCCTGTAAACTGCCACACTGCAGACATTATGGTAATATGACTAGAATTGTTAAAGCTATGTTAAAAATCCAAAAGCACACACATACACTAATAGGAAAACAGGAACTATAAAATACATAGTACAAATAATAAAATATATATGTATAAAATACATTAGTACAAAAAAAATACATTAGCTAATTCTTATAAAGCTGTTAATATAAGTCATAAAGCAAGCCATGTTATTAGCGAGGGAGCCTGGTACAGAGATTACAATAATGCCAACTCCTAATAGTGAATAGAAACATGAAAATAGAATATGTAATATACATTATTATTGGTTTCATAAACCAAAAATAAAATTAAAACAAATTAAGTAGCAATGATAAAACAAAATTACCCAATTACCAGTTTCATGGAATCTGTGTCAATACCCATGTTATAATAATGGCAGCAGCATACAAAAGGGTTTTATAGTGAGAGCTCATCTATCCTTTTGTCATAGCAAATACAGTAGGACCCATCTATCCTCTTGTCATAGCAAATTCAAAAGGGCCCATCTATCCTCGTGTCATAGCAAATCCAGTAGGACCCATCTATCCTCTTGTTATAGCAAATCCAAAAGGGCCTATCTATCCTCTTGTCATAGAAAATCCAAAAAGGGCCCATCTATCCTCTTGTCATAGCAAATCCAAAAGGGCCCATCTATCCTCTTGTCATAGCAAATCCAAAAGGGCCCATCTATCCTCTTGTCATAGCAAATCCAAAAAGGGCCCATCTATCCTCTTGTCATAGCAAATCCAAAAGGGCCTATCTATCCTCTTGTCATAGCATATCCAGTAGAGCCCATCTATCCTCTTGTCATAGCAAATCCAATAAGGCCCATCTATCCTCTTGTCATAGCAAATCCAAAAGGGCCTATCTATCCTCTTGTCATAGCAAATCCAATTAGGCCCATCTATCCTCTTGTCATAGCAAATCCAAAAGGGCCCATCTATCCTCTTGTCATAGCAAATCCAATAAGGTCCATCTATCCTCTTGTCATAGCAAATCCAAAAGGGCCTATCTATCCTCTTGTCATAGCAAATCCAATAAGGCCCATCTATCCTCTTGTCATAGCAAATCCAAAAGGGCCCATCTATCTTGTCATAGCATTCCAGTAGGGCCCATCTATCCTCTTGTCATAGCAAATCCAAAAAGGGCCCATCTATCCTCTTGTCATAGCAAATCCAAAAGGGCCCATCTATCCTCTTGTCATAGCAAATCCAAAAAGGGCCCATCTATCTTGTCATAGCAAATCCAAAAGGGTCCATCTATCCTCTTGTCATAGCAAATCCAAAAGGGCCCATCTATCCTCTTGTCATAGCAAATCCAAAAAGGGCCCATCTATCCTCTTGTCATAGCAAATCCAAAAGGGTCCATCTATCCTCTTGTCATAGCATTCCAGTAGGGCCCATCTATCCTCTTGTCATAGCAATAGGGCCAATTTAACCTGCTGTCTTACCCAATCCAATAGAACCCATTTATCCTCTTGCCATATGTAATATGGCCCATCTACCACGGCAAGTCAAATAGGGCCAATCTGTCATTTTGTTATAGCAAATCCAATAGATTTTTTTTGGGTATGTTTTGTTAATTTAAACCACTGAATTATAGGACATAATACATGATCTGTCAGCATATATTGTGTAGCCATTTGTTTTGTTTTTTTTGTGCAAAGTATTATATATTACAATTCACTAATACCTCTCATCAGAGAACTAAGAGATGTATATAGAAAAAAAGTTAATTCTTTGATACAGGTCTTCATTCTTTAAATTTGCAGTGCACTTGATACAGAATCAGAGAGGCTTGTTCAAGAGGCTCTTGACAAAGTAATAAAAGGTACTTATAGTCTATTTATGTTACAGGTATCAGACAAGGTATTTATAGTCTATTCATGTTACAGATATCAAACAAGGTACTTAACAGCCTATTCATGTTACAGGTATCAGACAAGGTACTTATAGTCTATTCATGTTACAGGTATCAGACAAGGTACTTATAGTCTATTCATGTTACAGGTATCAGACAAGGTACTTATAGTCTATTCATGTTACAGGTATCAGACAAGGTACTTAACAGTCTATTTATATTACATGTATCAGACAAGGTACTTAACAGTCTACTCATGTTACATGTATCAGAAAAAGTAATTAAAGGTACTTATAGTCTGTTAATGTTACTGGTATCAGACAAGTTACTTAGTCTATTCATGTTACATGTTCAGAAAAAGTAATTAAAGGTATTTACAGTCTATTCATGTTGCATGTATCAGAGTAATTAAAGGTATTTACAGTCTATTCATGTTGCATGTATCAGAGTAATTAAAGGTATTTACAGTCTATTCATGTTGCATGTATCAGAGTAATTAAAGGTACTTACTGTCTACTCATGTTGCATGTATCAGACAAAGTACTAGTAGTCTACTTGTGTTACATTTATCAAAGTAATTAAGTTATAGTCTACTCATCTTAAAAGTATCAGGCATAGTACTTAAAGTTACTTACAGTCTACTCATGTTACATGTACTTCTTTCATCCAACTGTTGTATTTACTGTGTATATTTGCACTTAATTAAAAAGACAGCATGCAGTAAGCATTATGTGTCACTATATCATGTTCTTTGTTAGAAAAATGAGTAGGATAAAGAGTATAGAGCCACATCTGTGTGTGCATTATGCAATGTAGACCCAGAAATGTTGTGACCTTATGGGATGTGCACCCTGAATTGTGGGTACATCATGCATTGTAGACCTAGATTTGTGAGTACTTTATGGGGTGTATACCCAGATTTGTCAGTGGTTGATGCACTGTAGACCCAGATTTGTGGGTACATTATGGGATGTACACCTTGATTTGTGGGTTTATTATGCAATGTAGACCTATTTTTGTGGGTACATTATGGGATGTACACCTTGATTTGTGGGTTTATTATGCAATGTAGACCTATTTTTGTGGGTACATTATGGGATGTACACCTTGATTTGTGGGTTTATTATGCAATGTAGACCTATTTTTGTGGGTACATTATGGGATGTACACCTTGATTTTCAAGTTTATTATGCAATGTAGGCCTAGATTTGTGGGTACTTTATGGGGTGTATACCCAGATTTGTCAGTGTATGATGTAATATAGACCTAGATTTGTGGGTACATTATGGCATGTACACCCAGATTTGTGTTTGCATGATGCAATGGCAGAACAGGGTTTATGTTGTTTGCTTGAATCCATGAGTAGAACAGTATAGACCCATATTTGGTGGTGTAATGCAGATTAAATTCCATGCTTATTTACAGTTGATGGGCATTAAATATCTATAGATGTATGGCTCCAATGATGGGGCCATGTAAAATATCATTAATTGGATGATTTCAATTGTAACATTTTGCAGCAGCTAGATAAGATTAGACTACAGAAAAGCCACCAATGGAAAAAAGATATATGGGTCTTTGTACAAAGTGGACTTCTTTATGATGGTTGTTTTATACTTGTGTTGTGAACAGCTGGATATTATTGGATAGCTGTTCAGGCTGAAAGCAATATGTGGATGACACACTGAGATCCAAAGATAGATGGCTTGTGAGAGAGACCTGTGATGAATAGGAAATGAAAATGATCTTATTGTGGCTTCTGTTATCACCATATGAACTACAACTTTGATTGCCATTACAGGCAAGTTTTGTCAATATTGAGTGACCCCTGACCCAAATGACAAGGGATGTTACTCATATCACTCCTCAAAGATTAACATTTTTCACCTGAGATTTGCAGGTAAATAAAATAGATAAAGATATTAAACTACATCTGTCACATTTGCCTAAAAGGCAACTTCCATTTCTGCTGTGACTACATGGCTACTTTTCCATCATCCAGCAAATGAATTGCTTCTACCATCTCAGCTAAGGGACCAACCATTTAATTTCGGAATACATATTGGGTGAAAGGCAGGCTTAGGTTTTTTTTTCAGCTGTGCTGTATTTGATTTGCTTTGTCTTTGTTATATGTTTATTTGGTGGGTAGTTTGTTTTATTACAAATCAGAGCAAGGATATTTTTTAGAGTTTACCAGACTGTTTTCTAATTTTAGGCAGAACTGTCATAGTGATAGCTCATCGTATGAGCACTATACGAAATGCGTACAGGATTGCTGTCCTTTCACATGGAAGAATTGTTGAGGTAAGTAGCCAATGAATGAAGTTGGTAATTTTTCATGATGATAATTGGCAGAGTTTAATGATGGTAATTGAAGGTGTTTTATGCCGGCTTTATTCAATTGTAAAACTGTTTCTTTAAATAATTTACTTGATCATAATATTTCAGGATTACATCCAGAACCTCATAAATCCAGTACCTAATTAACAACAGAAGTGCTAGAAAGTCATTTGCTGGCCAAAGTTTTAAGTCAAGCAAGAGTTGTCTCCACAGCAGGTTGGAACCAAATTCTGTCAATTTGTTCAGTTAATACTTCCGCTCCTACCATAAAGCATGCCATTCTTTAAACCTCACAAAACTGTCTTTTCATCATTTGAGCAATTCTGGGCCATTTTCTCACAGGATAGCTCCAGTTCTGCCCTGACCTGGGCATATTTATGTCAAGTTTTCAGCAAGTACATTAGGTACATTGATTAACATTATTATTATTGCCATTATACCCATTCTTGCCTTCAAGACTACTAATAATTCCTGGCACCTCTCCATGACTGTTCCCGCACCCGCTCTGACCAAAATGGCAAGTACCATATATTTAATAAAGCACCAATGGATGTTACTTTTTCCAAATGGGATATTTATTACAGCACAATAATGAAATCTAAAATTTTTCTTTTGATGTACTGATGAATTGTACATCTGGGGGTCTTTCTGCCACTGAATTAAGTCATTGTAAACATTAGTACAGTTAAAATGATCAATTGATCAACACTTTTTCCCACTTGGCAGTTGGTTCAAGTAGGACTGGTAAGTCTTTGAAATTGACACTAACTATTGCATCATGTTTGACACTGTATGTGCCTGTGACTTTAGTAATTTATACAGTCATATATACATTGTACAAGTGTGATCAACTAAGATTGATTTTGTTGTAATCATGGATATGAAACAGATGGATTTTGTTTCAAAAAGTACATTTGTTGCACCCTTCACAAGAGGCTCACCTGTCACATCACCCTTCTATTTTGTGAGGAATCATGCTCATAAATATCAACACATGTATTATTGATCTGAAGATATTCAAAGAAAACTGCGTCTTCCATACAGTGATAAATGAGGTTAAGCTTTTTTGTTTTCACCATTTAAGGCATCTGTTGATTTCTTATTCAAAAAAGACCAGCCATTCCTCAAGCAGCTACCAGTCTGGTTGAGTTGCAGACATACTTTATTGTAATGAAAGGCTACTTCAAAATCCAAGATGTCACTGGTCTTTTTCAAGCAGTATTAATCTACTGTACAGACCCTCTTACATTTTCACCCTGTACACCCAGCTGCCAACAGAAACATTGTGGGCCTGGGACTGTCAAACCATTCTCTATGCATGGACTGGAAATCCATTCTTGACACACAATAAACTCTTTAAAATGTTTTAGCAATAGGACTTGTGTTTTGTTTCCATGGATTTTTTTTCCCCCAGCAATCCGAACATAGCCAATGAAACTAAGAAGGGACACATTTCTGAAGCATAATAGGTCATGACTCCTTAGCCGTCAACCTTATCACAAAGCCTTAAACCTTATCACAAGGCCTTCAACCTTATCACAAAGCCTTCAACCTTATCACAAGGCCTTCATTCAACCTTATCACAAAGCCTTCAACCTTATCACAAGTCCTTCAACCTTATCACAAGGCCTTTAATCATATCACAAGGCCTTTGACGTTATCACATGGCCTTTGACATTATCACAAGGTCTTTAATGTTATCACATGGCCTTCATCATCTGTTCATACCAAAAAATGCTGAACCTGAATAAAATGGTTCTCAAAAAAAGTAATGGATAGATTTACTCTAACAAGAAAGCAAACTATTTTAAAAGCATATGTGGGGAAGTGTGAAAGTTATTTGGTCAATGGTGTAAACAGAAAAGCATTCACTTCAAAGCCATGACAACACAGAGAGCTAACTTCCTCCAACCCAACCCCACAATTAGTTCTTATTGCCATCAAAGGCTATACTATTCCACAATCGTATACATGTTCAGGCATCATGGATGAGAGGATAGATCAAAACAAAGACTTCACTGATCTTCATTCAAACTTGGTTTGATTCTCTTGACCAATGGCTTTGATCCACTGTCAGAAGTTCAGAAATGTAATCTTCTGTATGTTCTGACTTGGTTGAATAAAAACATCCTTTCAGAATCAGTCTTGAGCATTCATGATTCACCTATTGTACCATTCTACATCCTGCTCCTTCTAGCTACAATAGGTAGAATCAGTGGTCAATCAGAACTTGTGGCAGTTCTGCCTTAATGATTTGGGTTCACTAATGAAGCGTTTGCTTTTTTTGCCAGGAAACAGGTTCCAATTCATGGAGAATCAGTTTTTGTGCTGAAATTTCTTTCTTCCTTGGTCCCTTTGCTCCAAGGCATATACAGGACTTGTTATGGAACCCTGAATTGGAACCCAAGTGAACTGAGTTGATCAGAAGAGGGTTTGGTTTGATGCTTTATGGCAAAGTATGACATGTAGGTTATATAGCGCTGAGGCAAGTGGAGTAAAGTGCCTTTCTCAAGGACCCAAAAGTAGTTGATCCAAGCTGGTCTGATTTTGGGATTCAATCCCACACCCTTTTGATTGTGAAGTTAGCATGCTAACCACTGAGAAGAGATGATGTTTTGGCCTGAATGCAGTGAATTATCCACTCTGCTTATGAGCATCTAGCCCAAGATTAATGCATTTCTTGCGCATGATGTTTCGATCAGGCTCTTTTGGCCTGAGTGCAGTGAATTATCCACTCTGCTTATGAGCATCTAGCCCAAGATTAATGCATTTCAGTTTACAGTTGTTTAGGGCAATCACCACTGTCATAGACTTAAAGCACAATTGCTTCCTAGCTGGCATTATCCAAGGTGTGCAACAGAGGTCATGGACAACATGTTCTAGTTTTCACTTCACTTTCATCTCAAGGGGCTGATGTTGACTTGGTGGGAACAGTAACACAACAGTTTACTTTTCTGGGTCCTTCAGCAGCTTTGTAAGGACTAGGGTTACTCTTTCCACTTTATTTGCTGAAGTAAAATTTTTCATCAAACCATATTTAGCATAAAATATTTTCTATCCTAGCCTATATCTCAAATGAGTTTTTATGCTGTTTTACATACTATAAGAGACCTTCTCCTGGGTAAGGGTATCTAATTCTGTCCGCTTTCCTAATTATAATTAGGTAATGCTTTGAAGTGATAACAAACTTTTGGAGTTGTTGTTGTTGTTGGGCTTTACGCCATTTTTCAGCACACGATAGGCTATTCATGGCGGCCAGTATTAAAGGTGGAGGAAGAAACCGGGAAACCACCGGAAAGAACCACCGACCCACGAGAAGCTACTGGCAAGCTTTCTCACATATCCACATTCACCGAATCCTAGAATTGAACACACGCAGACAGAGGTGAGATGGCAGTGATCCGTAACGGACAGTGCTCTAGACCACTCGGCCACTCGAGGCCCCCAAACTTTTGGAGTAAAATATATTTATTTTGATAATAATTACCTGATCATAATATGGTAACACCTTTCGAAGCCTTTCCCATGGCTTGAGCATTGTTTCCAATCGCAATATTCAAATAAAGACCACTCTCATCTGACTTTCACTTGGGCAAATAGATGATTTTTTGGCACTCATGTTGGTACGAAAACTAGACATGATTAGCAGTTGATGAACTCTAAAGGTTTTCTAATAATGATTCTGATTCTGAATTCTGATTATTGCAGAAACATTTTATTTCCAAAATTGGTCACATTCTTCACAACTATTTGTTTTTAATAGCTTTACACATTTTGTACGTCTCCATCAGTAGAAAATTGATTAGATTTTGTTGTTTGTATTTGCTAGCCATTGTTTTACAATTTATTTTGATTTATTTCTGTGAATATGGAAAGAATGAACTGCTATATATTTGCAACTTGTCTGATTACTTAATAATTTTGAATGGAGAAGGTAATTGATTTTCAAATTTAGCTTTGGAGGTTTCCTACACCTTTAATCAACTCATTCAGTTTTCTGGTGATGCAAAGACACGAGATGATACATGCTGAGTCGTGACAATTTAGAATTTTTCATCTTTGTGCCTGCATTTTATACCAAATCTAATTAAGAAGGTGATAGACAAGGTTAATAGACAAGTGCTACTGGGTAAGTCAAAACTCACCAATGGCATATTTTTCAGTTTGATAAAACATATGGAAAAATTTTTCATTCTAGATACAACCATTCTCAGGACTATTACATTAAAATTTACAAAAGACTAATTGAATGCTAATGAATTCTGTGTATTAAAGGCAATAAAAAGGTTCAGTCAAAATACATGCATGGACCTGTCTATATTGTTAAGCACACATTCGTGGGAAAGCATGGCGTGACATATACTTTTATGGCGGCAGTTTTAATAGTTTTTGTTTTAATTTTTATTTATCTCCTAAATTCCTTCATGGATTCTGTTCATACTTGAGAAACTAAGACAATACATTCCCTGACACACTTATTTACTCATTTGACCTTGGGGCCAATGGAGCAGGATTTAAAAGCAGTGTGTTGGACATGCTGGCCCAGGCAAACTGGTTTTTATTTCTTTTTGGGTGGAAAAAGGTTTCATTCCAACCTTCCAGCTAAATTTAAAGAGAATATATTTAGTAGGGAAAACATGTTTGTTTACACTTAATCTAAAATATCTTAATGAAATGCCATGCCTTTTAAACTAGATATGGAAAGCATTTTTTTTTTTTACTGAAAATTGTATATGTTGAAACCATTTTGGCCATTTCTTTTTAGTTTGGAAACCATGACTCCCTGATGGCCAAGAGAAAATTGTACTGGGAACTTGTAAGGCAGCAGGAGATAGAACAGAAAATAGAAGAATCAGAAATACCATGAAAATTATGGAATGTTTTAACACACCTGCGAAATCAGTGTAAATATCTTGAACATCAAAATTTGTGGCAGTAAAATCTGTGATATGCTGTAATAAATTTGTAATGCAGATTGTGACTTCATGACATGGTATAGTGCCATGGATGGTTACATTTTCAATGATTTTTAACCAAATTTTACATTGTGTTTAGAATGGGGATATTAGACTTATATTTGATGAATTGACCACACTTATTGCATTAACCACCTTTCACATTGTTAGAATAAAAAAATGACATTGTTTATTTCTCACTTCATTTACAAATACTATAGAATTATGTTAGGCTGATATTGCAAGCACAGGTATGGGGAAGCTGCCTATGACAAGTTTGCTGCTTTTTACTGGTTTATTTCAGATTCAGTTATATTGTAGCATGATGAATTTTTAAATAAAGCCATAAATAAATCTTCAATTTGTAGGTTTATTTAAAATGTAAACTGAACACTTTTTACTTTTATGTTACAATAAGCAAGAAATTTTCATAATATTTTGTAGAATTAGAAAGAAACTGTTAGCACAGAAAAAGAAAACTCAAAATTGATCATTTCACACTTAAATCTAGAAACCTCTATCATCTGTAAAGTCTGTGATTCCAATCAAGTAAACTTTCCCAGTCCATTGTTTGCTGAAGCAAGATTCTCGGCAACTGTGTGTAGATAAGAATTTTCTGTCCCTGGAGTCTCTTTCTGAGTTAAATAGAACTTGTTAATGATCAACAGTACACTGATGAAAATACAGCTGTCCCATTTCATCAACACTTCACATTCCTGAGCTGTTTCATTTTTCACACTGCCACTTTCTTTATAAAACTTATATCCAATGTGCAACTGTTAGAGAACAGATTAGAAATTGTAGAATTTAATTCAGAGCAAACTTATTGCCTTGGCTTTTTTCTTTTGTATGCAAATGTGCAGCTTTAAATTATGAAGCATTTTTGTAAATAATGAATTTATAAAATAGAAAAATTATATATCAAATAAAATAAAAACCTGTTTTTAAATAAACCACCCAAATCTGATTTATACATAAAACTGTTATGTCCACAAAAGTTGGCAAGATTTTTCAATGTAAATTACTTATTTGCAATCATTTTATGAATTTAACTCTTTTGGTAGTCATAGAACCAAATCATTTAATTTGACCAGAAACTGTCTGAATCACTGTACATTCCAGTCATCAGATCTTTATGTCTGGCATTACACAAACTTGCATTGTGATATCCTCTAGCTTCAGAAATTATTAATTTCAGACCTTCAAGACTAAAACTACAGCTTAGAATTTACTTCCCAGTACTAACATTGTCTTTCCACCAATTTGTATACTGCCTGGCGTATAGTTTCAGTCTGTTATAATACAAGGCTTGTGTCTTAGACTGTGTGCTTAATGTTTGCATCCTCTACTGAAACATTAATTTTTCAAGCATATCTTGTTACAGGACTCTTTCCATCAGCCATTTTCATTTGTTAACCGTCTGGTTACAGATATGGCTTGTTTATATCAATGCATAAATGTGACTATTAATTATCACATCAGTTACACCTGTGTCAGTGAGGAAATTCACTTTTCTTGTGTTTATTTTGTTTGTACATTCCTGATCTACTGCTGGAAAGTCTTATGGGGTTGTATTATATTCAGTCAACCCAGTCTGGTCACTTCTTTGAATGGTAGTGTGCAATTTCTTTAAATAGACTGTTTCTAAATTTATTATTTTTATTTCACTTAAGAGTTTTTTTATGCAAACCATGGTATCAGCTACCTTGGGCCCAATGCTGAATGCTGTCATTGAACTTTTTATATTGTGTGTTGAATCAGTTATTTCATTGCACATTGAACATCCTTCATTGCCACTGCTATAACATGACCTCTTCCTAGGTGTTAGGATGACTTTGATGTTTTTCAATTCTCAACCATAGTTTTGGTATTATGTGAAATACGGTACTTAAAATGTGGGTTGAATGATAAAATCTGTTAGGGTGGATTGAATGATTAGGTCTATCAGGGTGGACTACGATTACATCCATCTGGGTGGAATGAATGATTACCTCTGTCAGGGTGGATTGAATGATTACATTTGTCATGGTGAATTGAATGATTACATCTGTCAGAGTGGATTTAATAATTGTGTCTGTCAGGATGGATTGAATGATTACATCTGTCAGGGTGGATTTAATGATTACATCTGTCTGAGTCCATTAAATGATTGAATCTGTCAGGGTTGATAAATCACTACATCTGTCAGGGTAATGGATGCATTGAGTAATCTTTAAATTAGTGATGCTATGTTTCAGTAATCTTTAAATGTTTTAGGTGATATTTTTATGTTTTGGTAGAGCTGGGTTGGCTTACAAGAGCTCTACAGCTAGATTTGGTAACCTCATAGTCTTTTTGTGTCTGATCATCTGTTCATTTTTTTGTAACCTCTATAGCTCTGAAATTTTTAGATACATTGTCTAAAATATATGGCTGCAGTGTTTACATGTGTAAATGGCTTTGTTTAGTTTCTGCCTGTAAACATTTACACAATTACTAAACATGTAAATAATGATGCATATGAATAACATCTACCTGTTCAAATTAAATAATATATTTCTACATTTTTGTTTAAGATTTATTTTATTATTTACCTTTGAAAAAAGTATTGTTTAAAAGAAACATTGTTTAGATTGTAACTACCAATGGGTATTTTAGCATTGTAAATCCTACAATAGCATCTTATACACAGAGTATGTCCTGTTGCATTTATTTATAATTTTTTTATCATGTACATGTATGTAGTAGAAAACAATATCATGATAACCATAGGGATGTTTTTACATAATTTGTCCAATATATTCCACAAAGACTTATCTTACATACTGAATCCCATGATACTAAGAGATTAAAAGAAATACACCAAATGAAAAAAATCTCAAGTTGAACATGGTAGAGAATGCATGTTACCATATCAGTCAACCATAAAATAAGCTGAACGGTTAATTATGTTGATTAAATGGCATTATTTGTTATTGTATGCTGTGTACACATTTAAAAATTTGGTAAATGTTGCAGCCTTGAACATAAAACTTAGATATTCCTTTTATGTGTTTTGTGATGTTAGTTTTTTTTTTAAATAGTTATTGCCCTTGACAGTTAACTTAATATCTTCATATACATGGCTCAATAATCATTCTACAGCTTCTGTTAGAGTTGGATATGAAAATTGTCTCATGGACTTTTTCTGTCAAGGAAGAATTTTGGTCCTTTAGTTGATTATATTTTTATCTTTACATCGAATATTGCCTCTCTCTAAATTCATTGAAAATAGTTTGATGAAATTTGCTGTTGATATTGTTTTATAGTCATATATGTGCCTTGTGAGTTTTGTCTTTGTCTATTCCATTTTGGACAGAGTTTTGGCCCTTGATGATCATTAAATCTTTTGCATGATATGTGTGCTTAGCTAAAGTGCTACTCAGCATATTCTGATTCAGTTTATTTGAATATTGTTTTATAGACCTACATGTGCCTTTCAGTGAGTTTAATCTTGTCAATTCCATTTTGTACAACAGGGTTATGGCCCTTGTCAATCAACTTCATGTTTCAATATGGCATATTTTAAGTAACATCCCATGTAAAGATGCAATCAAATATGGCCCCTCAAAAGAAAATTGATGGAGCCTAACGGCAATCATGTTGTGTATCCATCCATCAGTCCATCTGTTCATCAGGAATTTGGTTTGTTTAAGGTAAATTTTATTGGAAATTGTTGGATTTTGACCAGATTTTGTATGCAGCTTTAAGTCCATAAAAAAGATAGGTTTTCAGTCTCTCCTATCATTATTTGCTGAAATTCTATTAACTGTTCTCTTGAATTTGGTTTCCATAGCTTCACTTTAGCAAGGATAGCATAATTTCACTAATGATAGCTGGTTTTCAACCAGATTTGTCACGTGACTTTATATTGATGAGGTCTTGAATGAGTTTAATTTCCATTTTTTTGTGATATCATTTTCAGAAGTTGAGCCTCTTTGTGCTTGTCCATAAATTTATCCAGGATAGTTGGATTTCTACAAGTTTACTTTCTCTAGCATGATTTATGGGAGTTATACCTCCAGAATGCCAATCTCTTTAAATTGGTTTCTGAGTCATGTCAATACTAAGTTTCTTAGATTTCATCGAGATTTAGCTGGCATCTTTATGCTAATCAGATCTTTGATGTATTTTTATGTTCCTTGTTCCACAGTATCATTTATGAGATATGGCATCAGATTTCCTCCTAGCTTTGGGGTCTTCCAATTCTCCTAGCTTTGGGGGTCGTCAGCCTAATTTGAGTATGGATTTGTGTGTTCTAGCCATATTTAGCATACACCTTTATATTGACGATACAAGGAATCAGATTTATAGCATTCCACGATATAATTTACAAGAATTAGGACACCAGTTTATCCACCCTCCTGTCTTCAAGCAGGATTGTTGGATTTCAGCCATATTTGGCATGGACCTTTAAATTGATAAGGCCTTAATCTGATTTGGATTTGTAGCATTCTAGGACAGCCATATTTGGCATGGATTTTTAAATTGATAAGGCCTTAATCTGATTTGGATTTGCAGCATTCTAGGACAGCCATATTTGGCATGAACCTTTAAATTGATAAGGCCTTAATCTGATTTGGATTTGCAGCATTCTAGGACAGCCAGATTTGGCATGGACCTTTACATTGATAAGGCCTTAATCTGATTTGGGTTCGCATCATTCAGGGATATTGATTTAAAGGAAGTCTAGCAATTGAATGCCCACATTTTCCTAATTCCTGTTTTACCAAAGTAGTTTCTCTCTTTAAGGCCCAACTGAACAAACTAATAAACAGGGCCCTTGGCATTGCACCCATAATCTAGTCTTAATTGTAAATGATTTAAACAATTTTTTAAAAAAAAATGTTTTCAAAATGATAAGCTTTTGTTGCTTAGGCGATCATGAATGCTATCTGCAGCAAAGTCATGGTCCACTTTTTGAGCATTGTTTTAATCCTTGATGCTAATATGCTACAGGGTTAGCAGATTTCAAATGAAAAAAAAATGCTTTTATATTGATTTATCTGTTGAATGAATAATTAGTTTTACTTTTTTATTTATAAATGCAAATGTAGTCAATGACTGAATCATGTTTGAATAGAAAAAAAATACTAATTAAAATAATTTGGATCAATGAAGAGTTTTATCACTTTTTTATTCATTCAGTGTTTTTGAAGTTCAACTGACCAGCTAATGTAACCAAAGACCAAGGAAATGTATCAAAAAATTATTTATTATATGGTATTCTGTAAATCACTAAATTATCCATGATAAATAATTTCCAGTGTATTATGACTTATTTATTATTTATTTATTATGATTTTTCTTCACACTACTGCTTTTGTCAGTATGCATCAATAAAGTTATGACCAAAGAATCTCATCTTCCATAATGTTCCAAAGTTTGGTTTTGAATCCCAAAATGGATTTCATTTCTTAAAGTTTTGTTTTCTGGCTAGGTCTTTCTAACATTGAATGATGAGAGTATCTAGATGTATTTCCTGTAGGTATACAAGACACAAAGAGCATAATGGTAAACATCTAACATTACTGTAAGACATCTTCTGTTTCAATCTGTGTACTTTAGCTAGCCAAATTAGACAGCATCCATCACAAAGGTCTTTCATACACATATTGATTTCATCAGGAAATTTAAGTATCTTTTAAGACCAAGATTTAACTTTCAAGCACTATAATTCAAATTCTAAACTTAAAATGGCTTACTGTATTGTGTTGAGATCACATATTTTCCAATTAAAACACTTAATCCTTTGAGAAGTCAGAAATATTTGTCTTTTTGCTAGACTTAGGTGAAGACAATGTAGCAGCAACCAAGGCCAAGTTTAAAAAAGTCTGAAGCCTTTTTGAATACAGAACTACTCATCATGGAAGTATAGTTCCAGGAAGATATGGTGTCTTACTTATTTTGTTGTGTCATTATTCTTTTTTATATTGTTTATCAGTAAATATAATTTTTTGTATAGGTTTATTCCTAAATTGAAAACACTTTCCAAGGACTTTCAAGCATTTTCAAACATTTTTCCAGTACATTTAGGAACCAGTCTCAGAATCAAGTACTTTTAAAGTGACCACCAAAATACAAGCTTAATTAAAGATTGTGAAAAACCTGTCTGGGCATCAAATGCTTTCAGATTGGTACAAATTATGTTTATCCATTAAATACATATATGCCAAGAATAGTTTTCAAATTGTGAAATAATTATGTCATAGCATTGTATGAAAATCAAAGTTTGATTAGAAGTTTGTTCTTTGAAGGGTGGAGAAGTTCAGTCTATCAGTTAAATTTGATCTTAAAAGAATTTCCTGATGAATGTCAGTTAAAATTGTACTGAGATCTTGAAGGCATTTGCTTATATAGCAAATTGGATCAAACTGATTTGAAATATGGCTTTTAGAGTACTCTTTATGGAGAATAGAATGCCAACAAAAACCTGCTCCCCTAACTTGGAAGCAACACAGCCTACAGTAGCATGGTCAGTGACTTCTAAATTCAGTTAAGAGGAGGATAATTTAATTCTTCTTGCCAAAAAATTTCACTGGTGAATCCAGCAAAGACAAGATGTTGTGTTGACTTAAATTGGGACTGGTGGTCATCCGGACCCACCAAAGCCAAATCCTTTAGATAATAATTCTAAAAGGTTGACTGCATGCCAGCCAACAGCTTCTGTTATGTCTTGGATCGAAACATTACAGTTGTAAATGAGGCTTGCAGTGATCACCATGGTGCCTGATTATGTCAGATATCGGGAGTGCTAGTAAATGGGCCAACATTTTCACAAAGTCAGGGAAAAAAGTCAATCATTTGAGAGATTGACAATGTTTTTGACTCAACTTGCTACATTGAGAATAGAGTACCTTCTTTGGTTTCTTGATTCTCCTGAATCAAAGGTATAAAAAATATTTTTACCAGGCTTTTATGATAAGAGTCAGGTGTGGTCAAGATGGTTTGAGCAGGGCTAGAACATCTGTGACCATGGCTGTTTAGAGAATTCAGCTTGGTTGAGGAGATTGGCTTGATCTAGCAGACTGTTGGTCCAGGACTTGTTCCAGCTGAGAGGGGATATCATAATCATCTGTGCAAATTCTGTATTATTTTCACTACCAAGACCATGGAGAGTAGGCAAAGGCCCACAACCCTTCCCAACTGACAGACAATGCCTCCCTGGCTGAAGCTTCTGGACAGTTACAGATCACCTAAGGTCAGCTCCAGGCTCTCACTCAGTTGTAACCCTATATGCCTTATGATAAGATTAGTGTGAGAAACTTGTGTGCCTGTGTTTTCACTATTTAAATCGGGACAGGAGAGACAGAAATGGGCAACTTGTGATTCAACTTTGTTGCATAAAGTTCAGTCATCTGACATCACCAACAAATGCAATATTAAATGAATGACTGATTGATGAATGACTTTATGGCTAGAGTATTGGTCAGGCTTGGTGAGTCTGCTTGATATCGAGTTGATTGCATAAAAATTGCTGTAAACCAGAACTCACAGCTCAGGTGATTTGTTTCTGGCCAGTTTGAAGAAGTAGGTCACCACTACATAGTTGTTTGACATAATCAGGACTGTTTTTACCTGAGAGTTAGTACTTCCAGAACTGAAAGGCATTGATGACAGCCTTCATTTTAAGAAGGTTGATTTGGAGAGCCATTTCGAATTTCTCCACATGCTGCTGCCTAGCAACAGGTGGGTTTCCGAATTGTACATACTGGCTTCTGTCCATACTGTTACTTCTGACTACAGAGGAATTCCTATTGTGATTATTGATTGTAACTCATTTGTGATTGATACCTTTTGATCAGGTGGATTAAAACATGAATGTCATTTACCCAGCAAAGTCCTCTGTAAAGTCATAAAAAGATGGCCCAGCAAGATCAGGTCTACTGCTTGATCAGGATTTTAATGCTTGAAGTGTTTGACATCTGTATTATGAACATGTGGGAGTTGTACTAGATTGAGATTGGTGTTAAATGCCAATCAAAACACTGGGTGAATGAATGTGAGACTTTTTCAAGTTTACAAAAAAACCTAGATGATTCATTTCTGCTCTTGAGAAAAATAAAAAGTATCATTCAGTTTTTGAGGATGCTGATAAAGTACACTGCTTTCACTGTAGATAAAGTCTATCAGAACAGGGTGGCAACATAATCCATAATTTTGATAAAAACTCAGCGGATGATGTTTTGGCCAAATGGAAGAACTTGAAACTGGAAAACATGGAAGAAATTTTTGATGACTGGACTTGTCATAGGCCTTTTGTATAATGAAAAGCCCTGAACAAAACCACATAGATTATGTCTTTTCCAAGGTATCTACTGCCCTTCTGGTGATGAGTTAACAGATCTTTTGTAGAATTTTCTTCTTTCCCCAATATGATGGTACATGCACTATAAGAGAAGAGGAGAGAGAGGAGGGGACTGGATAAATGAAATCTGAAGCCCCTCTGAAATGATTTTGGTCACCCATTTGTTTTCAGGAAATAGGTTGATTCAATAAGATTGCAATTGCAGGAATCTGGCATCCACTGATAGGCTGTCAGTGGATAATGGGTCAGCATTGAGAGTTAGGAAGCTTAGAGGAGGAGAAACTTGGTTTCATGTTACTCTTTACAAAGCCCCCAAAAAGTTGTCTCCTGAATTGATTAGGTTGTTGCCTCATGTCATTAGGCTGGGATTGGAAATAAACATATGATATTAAATATTGCTATTCCTTTGCCCACTTCTTGTCCTGCCTATTTGGAAGATTTGTCTGGGTGGGCAGTAAATTGGAGCTGCCTGCTGTAGAACTTGTCTTCATATAGTAATGTTAAGCCAAAAGGATTCATCTATAATGACAGGTTAGGATGTAGGTTGAGCAATGTGGAATGCACATATATATCACATAAAATCAGATCTAGATTAGGGATTGCATTGATAGATCCATCCAATTTACCTATGTCTCCATCTCTCTACAACCACAGTGAGTATCCTTAACAACTGCCTTTACACTAACTGTGTAGTGTCCTGTTCTGGTTCTGCTTCCATATCTGGATAAAACAACTCATGTGGCATAAAAAATGCAACACTGTTGTTATGTTTTGTTAACTATCGTAAAACATGGTTTGGTCTAACTACTTTAATGGTTAGACTACAAATGATTTAAATAGTGAAAACACAGGCACACAAGTTTCTCACACTAATCTTATCATAAGGCATATAGGGTTACAACTGAGTGAGAGCCTGGAGCTGACCTTAGGTGATCTGTAACTGTCAGACTATTTGTAGCAACAGAATGTTAATACCATATATTACCACAACTCCCCCTAAAAATGAATGCTTTGCTTTTCTTTTAAATTCACATATTCATTTCTCCTTTTCAATAAACTTGTAAAAATAATCAAACTTTACAAAGTTCTATTTTGCCCATGAATATATATTTCAAATAGTTTTTGGTGAGTTGTAACAGTTCTACTAATTGTAGTTAAAATTAAGTTTTATCCCTATGACCTTCACAATCATTCTTCATGAAAACAAAGACATAGTGATATATTGGCATTGCCACTAAAATCTATAGTCCTAATATTTTTTTTCCAGTTATCACTGCATATAAACTGATATGATATAACAGATGCATTATTATGTTTTTAAACACACTCAGTTTCTAATATTCACAAGACAGAATTTGTTTCATTGAGAAAAATTATCAAGTTTACATAACAAAATCTCTGTATCTTGCAGGCTTTTTTATTAGTCGTCCATTTTTTGTTTGAATCTCTTGTGTCTGGTTTTGCTCATTGATGATTAATGGCATCGTATCATTCAGTTCAGTGACCTCCCTTGTTAGTATCTTCATATGTATCATATATCAGCTGTTCTGTCTTACTGTTTCTTTTGCTAAAATTTTTTTTTAACCAGTTTCCACTTTAGGTTTCATTTGTAACTTGCATATGCATCTGTATGTTGGTAGTAGGTAAAGTCAATGGAAGTCATCAACTCATCAATATTTGTGCCAGAGATCCTATATGATCAGTTGGTGTATTTCGATACTCCAATATCGATAAATATGAATCTTTTCCATCTCTCTTTGCCTTATTGAGAATTCCTTTGACAGTTTGAATGGTTCTTTCTGCTAAACCATTGGACTGTGGATATTTGGGACTTGATGTGTTTGAATCCACAGGTTTTTGCAAAATGACCATATTCTTTTGAGGAGAACTGTGGTGCATTATCACTCCTTCTCGAGGTATTCAATGTCTTGCAAAAATGACTCTGTGCGAGATAATTATGCTTGCTCATGCATTTTCTTTCTTCACAACTTCAAAATATCTGGACCAATAGTCTACTATCAAGACATAGTTGTAATTATTCCATATAAATAAATCTGTTCCAACCATTTTCCATGGTGCAGTAGGATGTGTTTTTTTTTTAGTTATCTTTCTATATTCCCTAAAATTCCTGAATCAGCAAACAACTGGGATAGTGATACTATAGTATCAGATGGATTAATCAAAGAGCCCATGTGTTCAGACTTGCATGGTCCAGGTCAAGCTCTGACATGTAGGGGTTCTTATGTCAATTGGGCTGACGAAAATTGGGGGGGTCCTCTCTATGAATGTGCTAGAATTACCTGTGGAAGAAAAAGGAATAAAAGGGGAAATTCTGTTTATTTAAAAATTGCAGCAATATTCCCCATCTGGCAAGGGACCATTCTTCAGATTATACTTGTTTGTGTTATCCCTGCAAGATTTCCCCCCTTTTCTTTACCTTTGGTTACTTACTGCAAGACAGCAGTCTATAAGTCCTTTGACCAAATAGCACAGCCACTATAAGGTAAAGAAAACGTACATTTTTGTACATAATTTATTTATAAATATGCCTTAATTGAGCTGTTGCTAGTTTGCTGTTGTTGTAGGGTTTAACGTTATCTTTCAGCACAAGATAAGCCATACATGGTGGCCAGTAATAATGGTGGAGGAAGAACCCTGGAAAACCCAGGGAAGAACCAACGACCCATGAGAAGCTACTGGCAGGCTTTCTCACTTACCCACATTAGCCAAGTCTGGACTCGAACTCATGCAGACATAGGTGAGATGGCAGTGATCCGTAACAGTCATTGTTTTAGACCACTATGCCACCAAATAGCACAGACACTATAAGGTAAAGAAAATGTACATTTTTGTACATAATTTTTTTATAAATATGCCTTAATTGAGCTGTTGCTAGTTTGCTATTGTACAGTCAAAGTCAAATACTCTAGCATGTCTTCCCTGACTTCTGGCATTTATTGCACTTCTTTGACATGTTTCACTGAAGTGACACAAGAAAATGAAAATTGCATTAATTAACATTGCATTATCTTAATAAGTTACTGAAATATCAAAGATAGCATGTTGTACCAATTGGTACAATAAGACAAGGTCCAAAAGAGTGAGAAATTCACAAACATTGGACAAAAATTTAAAAATAATGTGTACCACCTGTAGAAGAGTGGTTAATAGACAATATAAATCCCAATTTTTAAATGGATGGTTAAAATTTGTATTGATATTGTTATGGATTGATGGTAGATTTTTTTCATACAATTTTGACTGCATAACAGCAAACTAACAACAGCTCAATTAAGGCATATTTATAAATCAATTATATTGCAAACAAAATATGTATAAATTCTGATGACCAACTTGGCTATAAAAGGTCTATTGATTATTAACTTCTTAAGGCATTACTATCAATCCAGGAACTTGTGAGTGCTGTGTACGTTTGTCATTTATATAACTGAGATTTATTTGGAATGATTTGTGGGAATTATTCCACAAAATGTAATATTTTTATCTGCAGTTGCAAATTGTCCTATTTTTGTTAATAAATTTGCGACATGATATTTTTTGACTCATGACCATTTAACCAAACAGAAATTTCAAGGACTAGTTTCAGAGTCACAAAACACATGCTGAAATATTTCCCGTATATGGTATTACTGACATAAAACAAAAAATGAAGCTGTCAGAAAACAGGAAAACTTTAACTTGTGATGCCTTGCATATGATAATATCCTATCTGATACTGGAAAAGCAAGAGGTTTATGTGAAATTCATATAAACCTCATAGCAGTGCAGAATCATGAAAAGTGGGTCACACTGACCTACTGTTGATATCATTAGGTGGTACAATCAGGATACATGACATTGTGACACAAAAGCATACACAAAAACAAAAGCATGAAAAGTTATAGTGAATGTTGCTGGTTTATAATTTCTCAGGATACATGTGCAAATAAACTTCTCTTTTTGTCTCATTCCATTGAACTAGAGGTGAAAAATTTTTCTTTAATAAAATTTAATACATGACATGAAACTATCCACTTTCTCTCTAGCCTAATAATAGAATGTTTTGGGACATTATACTGCTAAGGCACCTTTAATTATGTTCACAACTATTTTTTTATGACTTGTAAATGTTAAGGAATTAAAGTTTGCTTTGATGATAGGGACCTTTAAAAATAAGTACATGTTTACCCAGCTACAGTAATCATGTGAGCTTTATGTAGCAAAATGCCATCTATGGATTAGTGTTGCAGAACATAGGAATACCAGTATTGCCTTCAAACAAAATTCCCTCACACCCAAGTAATATTCAGGGCTTAAACAATTAACTGGACCAAATTTCTGTTGAAAACAAAGACAAATTCGCTATTTAAAAGTCTATATGCATAAAATATCATACATTATGGTCATTCTTTAATGAGTTATATATGCTAGTTGTATGCCATATATATATATATGTATATATATATATATATATATATATATATATATATATATATATATTATTTTTTTTCCATACAGACTACTACATCACTTTATTGGATCACTTATATCACAGAGAAATTTAAATCTTGAGTGCCAAAAATGAAAAATGTAAATAAAAGTATAATGAATACAAGGCTAAAATGTGATCTGGAAGTACAAGATTGTTAAAAAAATTATGAACAAAGCAAAATCTGCTTTTAATATTTTAATGGATAAACAAGAATACAAGTTATGCTAAACATAATGTGTATTGTGTTAAGCAATGTACACTTTAATACAAGTCTCAAGGTAAAGTCTAAGCAGCCCATGAAAGATGAAGTCTTTATTTACCTTTATTTCATGTTCCGAAAATATGCACATAAAAAAAAATAAAAACCTCAGCAGTTTATAATAGTTTATTGTTATAGTAATTGAACAAGAATTGGTCACTACTGTGATCTTGCCAATTTTGTGTCAAGTTTTTTAAGCTATAAGTGAAAATGAAAATGTTATATTTTTTGCATGCAAATAATTTCTGAGACACTAAAAATGATAATTTTTTGTTCATATCTGAAGACTTACCATATTTAAGGTATATGCAATAAACATACAACAAATCACTGTACAAAGAAATTACCTAGAGAGAACAGTCACAAAGTAACATCCATCCATATAACTGACACTTGTCATTAAATGACAAATCCTACAGTCAGGCTCTGCTATGTCCATTCACTCCAAACATGTGTCCAAAATCTTCTACTGTTCATATTGTTTTCATTCTTTGTCACACCAAATGTATGCCTCAGGGCTGTTCCATTTAATCATACATGGTATCCAGAGAAGAAAGTTTTTAAAAATATATGCCAGGGTAATTTAATTTCACAGAGTTCATATTAAAATGATAAGAAAATTTTATATTGCATCTATGTGTGAGTATCCCACTTTAAAAGTGTCTACCCAGGATCTCATGCATTGTTTTAAAAATGTAACAGTTCTACTGTAAACGTTAAGGTCAGTCAACCAAGATTTGAAACTTGGGACAATTGTTGGATATAGATGATGGAAACAAGAACAAGGAAATTAGTAACAAAAGAATTTAGAAAGCTGTCGAGATCAACAATCAGTTCCATGAAGAGTTCACTCGATACATACAGTATATGTATATGTTGTAGCTGTATGTTTTTGTACAGAAATAATGTACATGAATGGACTGTTGTGAAGACATAAACCTGACTTCTCTAATTCTACTACTCTGTACAAAATATTTTTTTTAGAGAAGAAACTCTGGGAGTCAAATTACCCATAACATGCAAAACAACCCAAAACAAATATTAATAACTTCTCACATCATATGAAAATTGCTATATACAAAAATATCCACAATTTTAGTTACTGCCTGCAATTAGTTATTACCATTTTTAACATCTTTGAAATTCTGATCAGACTATGCTCTATCTAGGTGTAGTTCAAACTGGTACTAGCAAGTAAAAATATGAATTTTTTCTTGACAATTATGTGAGCAATTACAAAATTTCTCTGCTAATATAGCAAATAATATAATTATACTGAATGTGTACAATCCACTACCTCAAGAGGACAAGTTCATCTGGCAAATGTCTGTAGAACTTGAGAACATCGAAATGAGTCCACTCATTATTAAACTCTTTATTATATATATATATATATATATATATATATATATATATATATATATATATATATATATATATATATATATATATATAGTAGTCCCCCTCTTATACGGCCACCCCTTCTGCACCGGGAAAGTGGCCTTATAAGGCGGGTGGCCTTTCCAGAAGGGGACTAAATTTTTTGTGAGAAGTATATGTACGTAGTAAGAAAGCTTCATTTTTCAAAGCATTAAATATCTTTGTTTAAAAGCAACATTAAATATTAAACGGTTCTTGTGCTATAATAGTTGACTTATTTCAAATGAATATGCATTAATAGTTCTTATTCTTGGCATAAGCGTGATATGTGAGCGGGTGTTGTCATGCACATTGCATAACCATTCAAAAATGTCATTTGAATCTTGGTACACAATTATCTTTCCATTTGCTCCATTTTCCCACTGCTGCTAAATAACTTATCGGTTACAATGTTATTTATTTGAGTCTTTTGAACATAAAATTGTTTTATTCGAGTCTTTTCTACCTAAATTTGTTTGACCAGTCCCCCTCCCCACCTCACCCGATATCGTAGTCTATAATAACCGATGTTTTCTGAAATAATCATCTTCGTTTACGTGATGACATGTTAATGTTTGGTAATGATTTATTCCTATGTGGCTAACTGTATGCGATTTAATTATGCAGATGACACATTTATGGAGCGGACTAAATGCTTTCTTCGTAAAGAAGCGACAAGTTGTGTTGTCACGTGATTTTTCGGTCTTTGTCTAGTACCCTGTTTCTATTTTTAGCCAATGCTGACCATGTCATCTTGACCTTACGTCCAGTTATAATCATCAATGTTGCAACTACAAGACTGATGAAACAATTTTTTTTATTTGCATTTAAACAAGATGCCCTATATTTTTAAAGGCAGCGATTGTCACGTGATTCATTAGTCGCATTCTGGTACCCTATTGTTTTTAATTTTTTTTTTTTTACTCTGCAGATTTGATCTGAACAATAGCACATCGAAGCTGTTAAGATTTATAAACTTTACAATTGTTGCATAACAGCCACTAATTATGTAAGTTAACGAGCTCGACATCTTGCTAAGGGAAGCCACAAAGGCTATCAAACCATTTTCCGCGCAGACGTTTGTATGGTACATCAATATTGCCGCTTCTCTAATGTTACTACTATTAATAAGTGTAATCTTAACAATTATCAGTGGATAAACCAGACCTCTAAGATAACCTGCAGTAAGGATATATGGATTACCTTTATGTAGGGATTAAAATTTGAGTCTTTCTTGGCTTTATGAAATAAATGTGGCTTCTCGTGAGGTGTAAAGGATATAATATTAACCTTAGCGGTACATGTAGAAAACTTTTTTGAAGAACGAACACCTGACCTCGGGAAACAGAAATCGGATTACTTAACACAATTAGAAAAAAAATTGTTCTAAATACATATTACAAAATAAAATGCGGCCGCTGGTGAGGGGTAAATTTTATGTTTTTGCAAAAATATGCTGGCCGCTGGTCGCGTTAGCCGGGTGGCCTTTCGTGAGGGGTAATTTTGAACGTTGCCTTCAGATTCTGGCCGTAAGGAGCGGGTGGCCACTGGTGAGGGGGGCCGTTCAAAAGGGGGACTACTGTGTGTGTATATACATATATATATATATTATTTCGATCATATTTACTCATTGATAAACCAAACCACAAACAACAAATATCCAGATCTACCATATCATAATGCAATTGAGGATCAATGTCATTCTTGTTTACAATTGATTACTCCTAACAAACTGTACATAATGTACCAGCAGATCTTTGTGTAGTTTGCAGTTGAACTCTTCTTATAAGCAAGTATAGTTAGTACTCAGATTATCAATAGTTACGAATATCAAAAGGGAAAAATGACAAATACTTAAATATGATCTATTCTCAATTGTTTTGATGCACATGTTGAATATATTAGGTCAGCTGAATGACAAAACAATGTAAAAATCTTTACGTCCTATTATCATGATATACATAACAATGATCTGCCTAATGGTGATGTATTTCAAAATGTTTCAATTACCTCCTATGTTAAAACAATGTGATATATAATGATAAATATATAATCTGTGTGAAACAGTAAACTGTACTGCATTAGTTAAATGATAGTTAATACTGAACATCATATACAGTTTACAATATATATTCACTTTGAAGTCAGGTACAACTGCAAACAACATTGATCCCAATCCGCAAATCATATAAGTCTGAGTCTATGTTGTTTGTTCTACTAATTAATCCTAATAAACTGCACAGATCCAGATCTGCTGGTGCATTATGCAGTGGCATATCAGGGTCTGTGCATCAAACTTATTAGCATGTATATATGGCATGTTCACTTTAAAAAAATAACCACAACTACTTCTTATTTACAATACACTGATATAATATTAACCTTTCTGATTCTTGTATTAATGTGTGCAATGAGATCATATTATTTCAAGAATCATACAAAATATAAAGTCAGGGAATTTCATGTCATGATATATTTTATATGACCTCCATCTTACTGGCCATGTGTTACTTTGACTAGCATCTCTTGAAATGTTATCTTACTCTTGGTTGTGTATAAGAAGTGCAATGCCATTCTAAATTAAAAAAGTACATCATTTAAAAAAATCATTATTCTAGTCAGTGCACCATATAAGCAGACAGGTAGCAGTGAGTGTTCAAAAAAGGAGGGATAAAACAATGTTGTTGTTGTTGGGCTTAACGCCATTTTTCAGCACACGATAGGCTATTCATGGCGGCCAGTATTATTGGTGGAGGAAGAAACCGGGGAAATCCGCAGGAAACAATGTAACAAAATTGGTATGAATACATGTTATAAAAGAACTTTAGCTACTATGTTGTACATTTTAAAACTGATGAATAACATAACATATTAATATTCTAAAGACAAAATTAAGAAATGTTCATTTGAAAATAGTTGTCCTTTTATGATTTCTCTATCTAAGATATAAATAAAGAAATTTAGAAGAAACAATACATTTAGATACAAATGTTTGTAAAAGATATAGAGTTTATTTTGTTATATTGTAACAATCTGAGACCTACAACAAAGGTAGTTTTGAGATAATGTGAACACTCAATATGAGGTGTTTCTTTAAGACAGGGCCCGACAATAGTAGTTTTGAGATTTTTTCTTCTTTTTTTCTTTCTGTCACTTTTCCTGCGCTCATTATATTATTGTTTTCAATTGTACCAATAATTACTGATAAAGAGAAAATATAGTTTTCAAATCTTTCTTATTTATATCAATTTATTTTTAATAAGAAAAAGTGCTTTTTTAAAAAATTAAAGCAATACAAACTTAATTTCTACTTTATATGGACTGATGCTATCTCATTATTAAGAAGTTAACAAAATGAACTTTAATGCAATAACAACTTCTCAGTAGAGTTACATCCCTTAACAAGCAAATATTTACCCACCTTCGTGGTAACTGCTTGAGAGAGAATATTAAACAAGAAAATTACAAACTACTAGTCACTAGATATCAAACTAGACTTTTGGAATGTTCTAAGGAACCAAGTGTTTCATCTGCATCTGAATGTTTGTTTGTATGTACAGCCACTGTATCTGAATGTCATTAACTGTCAATCAAAATAAGAATTTTTTTTATCCTTAAGCCCGAGTAGGCTAAAGAAGCAAGACAGATATGACTTTAGTAATATTATCCCCAAATTTCTGCTGTTCATAATATCTGACTTTAGAATATAGCTTATTAGAAAACTTTCCTTTGTTTACAACAACTGTAAACATGCCTTCTGCTTGAGTTTGACAGTAACTCATTACACATCAGTATGTAAACTTTAAACCTACTGTAATAGTATACAAACATCTGAATTCAGCAACAAATATAGAAGACATGCAACTTAAAAAGTTAAAAACTAAACATATTTTTGGTAAGAAATAATGATAATGTCAAAGAACTCTGCTTAAACACACTTCTGTCACATGCAGAATAGTTACTGTTATAATTCACAAAGCTTATGAGACAGTGCTATGAAAACCTTCAGCATTGTTGATGAATTGAAAATCACTCAATTTCAAGTTTCTTCAAAATTTCCATGACAACAAGGTCTCTCTGGAAGACTTGTGACTGCTGCAGACCTACAGATCCTGAAACACTGCTCAGCATCATATGTTCCACCATTCCTGCATAGGTCACTTCCATATTTGGTCCACACAGGCACACATGACCATTACCATATTTGGTAAAAACTACTGCCGGTTCTTCTTTGACATTATCTCGACTGGTTTGGTAAACAGATTCATCTTTGTTACAATGATAGCCAAACACTGATGTCTCATCTGGGTTGAGATTGAGGTTCTGAAGGGAATTTTTGGTGGCAGTTAAAAACACAATAGTTTGGGGTCCATTCTGAATATTGACAGTAATATCTGAACAATGAAACGGACTATGCTCATTGGAAAAAAAAAAGCTACCTGAAAAAAAAAGCAGAAAAAGAATTTCATAATTACATAGCAATTAGCAAAGGATTTCATAATTACATAGCAATTAGCAAAGGATTTCATAATTACATAGCAATTAGCAAAGGATTTCATAATTACATAGCAATTAGCATCGTCTTTTGTGATGAACAGTAAATTTGGTTATGTAAATTCTATGAAAACTAAGACACAAATGTACAGACATAGCTAACTTGATGCTGGTAAAAAATTGTTGCAGGTCAAAAAAAATATCTTTGCCAAGTTAAACCGAATAGAAAAATTTTGCTTTTCTCTTAAGTTTAACCCCTTTTTGTAACATATGTGCAATCTATCATTGTTAGTCACATAAGATTCACCTGTTTCCTCCATAAAAAAAATAACTGAAAATGAACATCAGATCTGTTGAGGTTACATGAACACTTGCTGTACAGCAAATATAAAAATAACTAGAGCTGTCAGAGCTGTTTTACAAAAGAGACCTGCTTACTACAATGTACTTGGCAGGGCCTTAAAAAAAATTGTTTAAGCAAAAGGGGCATATTCAATAAGCAAAGATATGAAGGGAATCAACAAGGGCTATAAGTAGTGATGCAAAGCAGCTGAGTGAGTGTGATTGAGATTTTTTAATGTAGCTTTTAAAATATTTTCAGTCATATTGCTATGATCTTTGCAGTGTGACAGTTTATAGTGATGTCTAGCACTGGGGTATTTTGGCACAGACATGTGACATGATGTCCCACCCAGTCACATTATTCTGACACCAGGCTGACCAGTCCTAACACTAACCTCTTAATGCTGAGCGCCAAACGAGGCAGCTATTAGTACCATTTTTTAGTCTTTGTTATGACTTGGCTGTGGTTTGAACGCACAACTTCCTGCATCTAAGGTGGATGCTCTAACCACAGGATTACAAGCCTTAGTAATAGTTAAATAGCTTAAATCCTGGAAAGTTGAACAGTTGAACAGCATATATGTTGTCTGTCATATTGTTACTACTTTTGCTACTGTTGTTAATGTGTTGGCCATGCTAAACAATAACATGGTATATTAAATCAAAGCTGTTATTCACACATTTCATTTTTCTTTTTAAAAATTTTGGCCTCTAAAACTGACAACTAGATTTCTGTATAAAATTATTGAAAACTATAACTGATTGTTACTAGGCATGGCAATAATGCAATGAGAAAGTTGACACATTAAAACAAAATTTATATATTCAATAAATAGTTACTTTTGTGGCTCTTTTCATTAGGTGGATACAGCACATGACAACCACTCCCTAGTCCCATGTATGAGCCACCTTGTTCAACATATTTCCTCACCTCGTTGACTAATACAGAATCTACAGGCAGAGTCAGCAACTCTCCAATCACCAGCAATGCTGCATCTTTCGGGACACCTACAAATAAAGTGTTTAAGTTAAGCATGTGACACTAGAAGTGGTTAACATGTAGGCCAATTTGCTCAGACTTGGGAGATGGTGTGAATCACCAGACCTCCTCAAACAAGAGGCCCAAGTGACATCATTAGACTGGTTGATATCTATTAGCCAATATATCTATTAGCACAAGAAGTTGGACAAATGTCTGGATCAGCAGGATACTTTCTGTGGAAATTTATTCCAGTACTATTCATAGCACATGAACTGAAAACAGCTGTTTTGCGATTTTTCTATATTTCTGCATCTTCATCCATATTTAATGGCATTTTCAGTATCATTAGTCGAATACTGTATGGCTTGTGCTCCTGGAAGATTTCTTTCAAAGTTAGTCATATTCTGTCAAAGAGTTCTTCACATATAGTTCATCAAATATTTTTCTGCTTTATTACTCAAGCCATACTTGATGGTCAGCTGGTATTATTTATAAAAGATTTCATCTCCTTTACACCATTGTGCTTTCTGTCAAATATGGTCAGATTCTGTTTAGTGCTTTTTGAACAGAAGTCATTTTAATGTTTTTCTAGTATTCAATTCCTGCACTCAAACTGAGTGCTTGGTAATGGTTGAAATATCCTCCTGTCTAATCTGAATCAGGTAAAAAAAAGTGATTGATGAATTATAAATGATGTATATGACTGCCACTAAGAGACTAATTCTTCTTTGTTTTACATGTATATTAATTTTTTTTCTGTAAAAAAGTAATATAATCACCTTTCTGAAGAAGTCCTTCACCAAGCTGTTGTACATCATAAATAGATTTGTTGATAAGGGCATTGAGTGTATTCCAAAGCTCTTTTTCACTCCAGCTGACTGCATAAGTCCCACTGTAAACATACACAGTCCTTGACAGGTAAGGTCTCACGGAGATGGTATTGAAAAATCCTTCCCAAACCTCTGTATCTTCAGACCCTGCAGACATCAAATCACATTTATAAAGTGACGGAAATATCAGATTTCAGATTGTGCTAAAACTGGACACTGAGCTGGAACCATTGATGTATAAGTTACAAAAGTATGATATGATCATACAGTAAGCAAGAAAAAAAATGTGTAAAATAATATTTTTAATGTCTTAAAATATGCTATATGAATAATGGATATATTTTGAGATTATGAGACAATATATAATTAGGTAATTATAGAGACAAAGAATTAAAAAAAACCTAAGAATAAAATGATATCAAACTGATATATTCAACTGATCATCAGATTGATGATAACAAAATTGTTAATTTTTTTGTAACAATGAATGCATGTAATAGATTAATTCTAATTGGTTCACATAATTAAGGCAGGAATTATCAGATGATTTCAGCATGGTAAATTCTATCTCATGTCCCATGCTATTTGGAGACAATAAAAGGGTTTTCCAAAGTAAAATTTTTGAGTATTTCAACGAGTCAGGGATTTTCCCTAAGTTGTCAAGTAAAGTATGATGTTAGTGGTGATGTAAAATAAAAACAGTAATAGAAAGTTGCCAACTGAGTTATATGGGGCATTTATTTCAGCAAAGAAATTACAGGTACAAATGTTTTTTGTGACCAACTATTATTGTCTCAAAATCCTAAAACAGGACATTGTTATCAACTTTGTAAAAAATTTTGAAAGCATACAGCAATGAAGATTTGGTGATCAAACTGCTTTTACTAAGTAATATACTTACCTACATTGCTTTGTATTTCTAGGATGCTAAGTCCCCAGTTCCATCATCTAACTAGTGATTGGAAATGCAAAATTGAAAGGAACACAATCCCAGACTTGTTCCTTAGTCATAACCAGCATATGGAAAACCTTCCTCTTTTGACTTGGACTGGGACTTCTGGTCATTTGAATAGGAAGAAGGGGAATCACTACAACACAAGTGTTACATAATTAAAACCACATTACTAAATTGACCAGTTAGGAGAGGAGAGAATCGCTACAATAGTAGCAAGTAAGTGTTACATAATTAAAACAGCAATAATGAATTGACCAGTTAGGAGACAGGCTCATGGCCTCTAATAGAAAAACTGGAACAAGAAATTTGAAATTTCCCTTATAGAAGGAGTGTTATTACTGAAAGCTGAAAGGTGGCTTGGCCACATGATGTACTGCCATAACTGGACTACACAAGTAATTGTCTTTGATCTGGTACACTAAAGATCAAAGGTTCAATATTAAAAAAACTTGATTGAGATCACCAAAATGTGGCTTGCATAACATCAACCAGTGATTCATATAGGACCACTCTAAGATGATGTGCTTTTTTATCATCCTGAAAGAGAGATACCTATCTGTGAGGGTACTGATAAGCTCTTTTGAAAGCCAGGACTATCCACCTGGAAATGGTGGCCACTGAAATGAAAGGTCCCTTTTTGGGAGAAATCTCCTTGGATTGTTTAGAAAGAGGTCAATTAGATCAATGAACCATGACTGTTAGGGCCACAGAATGCATTGAGACATGGAGATCTTGATTTGATAATGAACATTTGGAATTATTTCCAAGTGAGGGAATGTATAAGGCACACACAATCTCTCTTTAAACTGAAGTCATCCACTTCAAAGGCCCTCTGATGTGGTACTTAAAGAAACAAGATAATGGAGGTTGTTCAGTTTCATAGCAAGTGGCCTCCCTTACTGGTGCAGATACCATTCCATGATGACCACATGGCCCCAATGATACCATTTCATGAGGACCACATGGCCCTAATTGATAGGTTGTCTGCCAGGAGTATGGTGGACTGGACCTTATATGAGACTGCACATTGGAAGATGATCCAGACTTCCATGCAGAGAGATGATGCAAGTGTACCTGCCTGATGCTTGAAGTATGCTATCACTGATGTATTGTCTGAGATATCATAATACATTGACACTTTATAGGGTTGGTGCAATGTATGCAGAAAGGAGCAGGAATTTGGGCTGTGAGCTAGACTTCAGTTGTAAACTGATCCTGATCTAGCCACCATGTCTTTTTGTGGTTTTCAGTTTGCTAGATTCACAAACTAAGCTGCAAATAGTATCCCCAGGATAACAACATAAAGTTTCATGGAGAGAAAGGAAAATGTATATCAACAATGAGGTTATGTCCAAAGGACCCAGAATTATTGACAGAATCTGTGCAGTCCTGTTTAGTGGAAAATGAAACCTCCCTTGATAAGTATGGAAATTCATCCCCAAATTCATATAGTCCTGAAAAGGGAGATCTGACTTATCTAGGTTGAGGATTAGACCCAGACAAGTCACCTTGAACAAAAATGAATGGAGAACTCCTTTAGGAAATAACCTGAGTATGCCATGGAGGATGTAATAAAAAAAAATTCCCTAAGTGAGCTGCTAATGCCGCCTCCCCCATCACCTATATAAAGACTCTGGGGACAGAGGCAGAGCATAAGGGAAATGAATAAAATTAAAATACCTCCTGTGACGAAGAAAGATGGAGATGTGAAGAAACTTATCCAGGAAATCTATTGAGACTTAAGTCATTGGGTCTTGTATTGTTACTGACCAAATTGACAGTCACCATTTATGGCAGTCACCATTTAGAAGTGTTCTGAAGGGATCTATTATATTTACTTAAGTCATTGGGTCTTGTGTTGTTACTGACCAAATTGACAGTCACCATTTATGGCAGTCACAATTTAGAAGTGTTCTGAAGGGATCTATTATATTTACTTAAGTCATTGAGTCTTGTGTTATTACTGATCAAATTGACAGTCACCATTTATGGCAGTCACCATTTAGAAGTGTTCTGAAGGAATCTATTATATTTACTTAAGTCATTGGGTCTTGTGTTGTTACTGATCAAATTGACAGTCACCATTTATGGCAGTCACCATTTAGAAGTGTTCTGAAGGAATCTATTATATTTACTTAAGTCATTGGGTCTTGTGTTGTTACTGATCAAATTGACAGTCACCATTTATGGCAGACACCATTTAGAAGTGTTCTGAAGGGATTTATTATAGGTACATAGACTGATGAGGAGTCCAACCTTTCTATCTTTTATTAAGATCCAGGAATAGATACCCATTATCTTTTTCCCTAGAGGAAGCAGTTTGGAATGCTGAAAAGAAACAGTGTCCAGGGCAAGGTGGAACATTCACTGAATCAAAGCTGTTAACTGTTTTTCAAACATTGATGGGTCCATACATCATCACTGACACCAGACTAAACCACTGAAAAAGGAGATACACAGGCACCTACATGGACACTTAAAAGGCAGTAAATGCAGCAGAGTATATGACTGCCTCCCTCTGAGGTAAGGAGGATGAATTTGAAGGCAACCTACTTTGGTCTCTATGAATACCTCTTCACATAACAAAGGAAATCCAGAAGGAATTTGAACTTGGCATGCTTGTGCTATTAAATCTGGCCTTGTTTAAAACCTTGGGAGGTGGAGCTATCTACTTCTTGTGTCGGGCATACTCCTTGGATGGGCTGAGTGAGCCCAGAGTTGCAGTCAGGGACTGTTAATCTTGTGATGCTTCAAAAGAATGTGGTGCAGTCCTCAACAGGTCTTTGCAGTGATCAAGCTAGGACCTGGACATCTTCAAGTCAAAGACCAAGCAGACGAAGAGGATCTGACATGAAACTGCTGAATCAGAGATCACTGCTCTTCTCTGTCTTTGGGAAGATTAGACTGACTCCTATTTATCACCAGCAATTTAACTCTCTTGAGGATGTGCTGATCATTCCTGCTGGGAAAAATGTTGCTCACCTTCAGGCACTGGCATTCTTCTAAGTTTGTGAAGGGTCAGAGATCTATCTCCATCAGGCCCTGATATTAGAATGAGATTCAGGAAGCCCAGATCTTTTGAGCAATCTCTAACTATGGAGATTTCTCCTGGTTACTATGTTGCTAGGGATGCAGACTTCATTTAAACTGTAAGTGATTGACAACCTTCCTGAGGATGGAGTAGGTCATCCAAGAGTGAAGAGAAGGAACAGGGACCTTTCTTCCTCCCAAGGTAAAAGTGGCAACTTTCTGTCAAGTCCTAAACCTCATCCATCCAGCAGCAATAAAAAGCACATGCATCCATGTGTGTACATATTGTACATGTGTGCACATATTGTACATGTGTGTACATATTGTATATGTGTGTACATATTGTACATGTGTGTACATATTGTACATGTGTGTACATATTGTATATGTGTGTACATATTGTATATGTGTGTACATATTGTACATGATAGGCATGTGGGGTGAAGGTGCTAAGAGGCCTGCATATACAATATAACCAGGAAACAAAAAAAGGTTGTTGTTGTTGTTGTTGTTGTTGTTGTTGTTGTTGTTGTTGTTGTTGTGGGGCTTAACACCATTTTTCAGCAGATGATAGTTTATACATGGCGGCCATTATTAATATTGGAGGAAGAAACCATGAAATCCCAGGAAAGAACCACTGACCCACGAGAAACTATTGGAAAGCTTTCTCACATATCCACATTCACCGAATCCTAGACTCAAACCCAAGCAGACAGAGGTGAGATACCAGTCACCTGTAACAGACAATGCTTTAGACCACTTGGGGCCCCTAACCAAAAAATGAGAGGTGATACTTATCCAACACAGATACAATCAAAATTATCATAACCTCTGCTTAGCTGGCAAGGCAGAATGAAAACAAAAATGCAATTAATGCAATAAGTGAGAAAAAAAGACTTTAAAAATGGTTAAAGATAGCAACAATGGCGAAATTCATTGAGTGTCTTGTTGCACATGTACTTGTACAGTAGTCCAAGGGAAAAAGGAAGATAGTCCACATGTTGACTATCAATAGAAGATCAGACTGATAATATTTTTTTATATATGCTCTGAGAAAAGGAATCAATGCAACAGCAAATGTATTACTGCTACATAAACCTTGCATACAGCTCTTTGTCACACATGGCATCAAGATGAAACGAAAAAATTAATCTTTAAGAAACTTTATCACTGATTTGGTTGAGTACCAGAAGCCATGGCAGTATAGTGATATCCAAGACTTGCAACTGGAAAAGTGTGACCCAGTGGTCAGCATGCTGGACTTGCAACTGAAAGAGTGTGGCATAGTGATTAGCATGCTGGAATTGCAACTGAAAGAGTGTGGCTTAGTGATTAGCATGCTGGAATTGCAAATGAAAGAGTGTGGCATAGTGGTTCGCATGCTGGATTTGCAACTGAAAGAGTGTGGCATAGTGGTTTGCATGCTGGAATTGCAACTGAAAGAGTGTGGTATAGTGATTAGCATGCTGGAATTGCAATTGAAAGTGTGTGGCTTAGTGATTAGCATGCTGGAATTGCAACTGAAAGAGTGTGGCATAGTGATTAGCATGCTGGAATTGCAAATGAAAGAGTGTGGCATAGTGGTTAGCATGCTGGATTTGCAACTGAAAGAGTGTGGCATAGTGGTTTGCATGCTGGAATTGCAACTGAAAGAGTGTGGCATAGTGATTAGCATGCTGGAATTGCAATTGAAAGTGTGTGGTTTAGTGATTAGCATGCTGGAATTGCAACTGAAAGAGTGTGGCTTAGTGATTAGCATGCTGGAATTGCAACTGAAAGAGTGTAGCATAGTGGTTCGCATACTGTAATTGCAACTGAAAGAGTGTGGCATAGTGGTTCACATGCTGGAATTGCAACTGAAAGTGTGGCATAGTGGTTTGCATGCTTGAATAGCAAATGAAAGAGTGTGGCATAGTGATTAGCATGCTGGAATTGCAACTGAAAGAGTGTGGCTTTGTGATTAGCATGCTGGAATTGCAACAGAGTGTAGCATAGTGATTTGCATACTGGAATTGCAACTGAAAGACTGTGGCTTAGTGATTAGCATGCTGAAATTGCAACTGAAAGAGTGTAGCATAGTGGTTCGCATACTGGAATTGCAACTGAAAGAGTGTAGCATAGTGGTTCGCATACTGGAATTGCAACTGAAAGAGTGTAGCATAGTGGTTCGCATATTGGAATTGCAACTGGAAGAGTGTAGCATAGTGGTTCGCATACTGGAATTGCAAATGAAAGAGTGTGGCATAGTGGTTTGCATGCTGGAATTGCAACTGAAAGATTGTAGCATAGTGGTTCGCATACTGGAATTGCAACTGAAAGAGTGTGGCATAGTGGTTCACATGCTGGAATTGCAACTGAAAGAGTGTGGCATAGTGGTTTGCATGCTGGAATTGCAACTGAAAGAGTGTGGCTTAGTGATTAGCATGCTGGAATTGCAACTGAAAGAGTGTGGCATAGTGGTTTGCATGCTGGAATTGCAACTGAAAGAGTGTGGCATAGTGGTTCGCATGCTGGAATTGCAACTGAAAGAGTGTGGCATAATGGTTAGCATGCTGTACTTGCAATTGAAAGAGTGTGGCATAGTGATTAGCATGCTGGAATTGCAACTGAAAGACTGTGGGTCATTATCCTACCATCAGATCAACCTGAGTTGGTTACCACAACCTGTGTTTATGTGCAAAACACTTTACTCCAATTGCCTTGATATTAATCAACCTACTTGTTTTGCAGATGTGTTTAAAACAGGATCAAAACTATAAATTCTTACCCTGCAAAAGAATTCGCCATTTATCAGATATTCCCTTCACTTTGCAGATGGTGGTCTGTGTCTGGTTAATTCTGCTGACTTGGACAAGATCACCTGGGGCAAATGTTTGGTGCTGAGTGTATAGTTCCATCAATTCAGCACGACTTTTTGACACGTACTCTTCTAAATGGTTGGAAATGCTTGCAAAAAGCTTTTCTCTACAAACTGAAGTACCATTAAGTTCAGACATGATATTTGTGGCAAATGGAGAGAGGGTGTTCTGGCGCCTAATATCTCCATTTACATTCAAGCCTATCCCAAGTATGTACAAGATCTTCTTCTCTGCACCCACTAAAATATACAACAAAATTAAATGCATTATGTTTTATCAAGGGTCTGGAGCTTATGAATGTCAAGGTGTCTATTACATGTGTGGGAAATTCATGAATACTCATAAAATCATGCAAAAACAAATATAAGTTCAGGAACTCTCATCAAATCAATTGCAATGCAACTAGAGAATATTATAATTTTAAAAACTCTGATCATTATTAAATTTATATCAACTGCCATATGACAAGTGGATAGCACAGCTAAGCACTCTTTCATTATTTATCTGGATGAATCCCCAAACACATCACCGAGTAAATCTTATGTAATCTTCCCTTCTCTTTACAATATCCCTCTCCCACCCTCATGTCACATTGATAGTGTGTTATAAAAAACAAATATGGTAGCAGCTTCTATATTCTACATCCTATCCTTAAGTCAAATGGAGATATACCCATTTGATAGACTAATGTATTTATGTCTTGTGAAATAAACCTTCTTTGCAAGTAGTAGCACAGTGTGACTGAAAGAGTTGGGTGGATTCAAAGACTTATCCAAAAGTTGGGTTGTTTTTCTTGATTTGCTTCACTTCTAAGAACAAATTGTGCCAACATATAAACTGTTCAGACCAAGTTATATAAAGTAATAATTCCTATTTTATGAATTGACTGCATTTTCTACAATATGATTGGATGTAAACAGTCACATGATACTGATCTGGAATGTTTTACAAATCAATAAATTCTGCGGACTACTTTTGGTTCCATGTGTCCAGATTATTTGATTTGAAGTTTTATCAATGCTTTACACCTTAATAATAATAAGCTTACTCCTACCCACTCCTGTGATTTCTGATCAAAAATGACAAACCACATAATAAAATCAACCATTAGATATTGAAGCAATGTATTTGCACATACCTTCCTCTTTAAAAGACAAACCATAAACTATAGACCTGACATATTTTAATTAAAGAAACAATACTTTTCTCATGGATATTTTTGTGTCCATTCATATACTGTATTTGATAATCTTGAAATCTCCATATACAATCTTCTCTACATGCTAATTTGTGTTCCCATTTTACAACATAAACATGATGATTCTTTTAATCAGGGTGACTAAACAAGCTAACCAACCAGCCATTCTTGTACCTTAAAAGTTTTAGTTTCCTAAGGGACTCAATGTCTGAAGTGGAGTACAAAGAGATTAGACAGTAAATAAAAATAATGATAGTATATATGTGTTATCCTGTCTACTAAGCTAAAATCAATTGACCTGTTAAAATTTCATGTGCTCTGACAATGACGATAAAAAGATTCATTTGAGCAACTAAAACAGTAAAAGGAATAGGTCAGTCAGTCTAAAAACAAATTTCATAAAAGACAGCTACAGTTACACTGCAGTCCTTGATAATTAACACAATACTATACAGGCTGCCTTCAGAAATGTATGCATGAGACTGGAAAATGAAAATGTTTATGGAGTGAAAAATAGGACATTTAAGAACTTGGTCAGGACAAGTAATTTTTTCAATGTTACCTTCTCCAGAAAAGTGGCTGTGAACAAATTTAAAGAGCCCTGCAGATGAAGCAATCTCTCATTACAGGTTCTGCTCTATTAAGACATCTAAAGAAAAATTCATTTGGTTTTTAAAAGAACAAAATAAACCATTAATACAACAAGCAAATGAACTGGTGTCAATTATATACAATGAGAAAAGTCACAAATGTCATCTGTCCACATCAGACAAGTAGTTTTACTTAAATGGCAAAAACAAGGACATTTTTGGGTTTTTTCCCAGAATCTTTAAATAAAAGCATCCTGTAAGTAAAATTTACTGTATTAAATATTTTTGTTTCAAGAGCATGACTCTACACTGCAAATAGACTCAATAAAGAAAATTCCAGTAACATCTTATTCATCAATATATATATATATATATATATATATATATATATATATATATATATATATATATATATATATATATATATATATATATATAAAACCATGCTATAGTGGATGTGTTATGACACTTGGTCTTAAATTATGCAACGAAAAAAGAAAAAAAAACAAACAAGCTTAGTAAAGGCAACAAATAATTTATTTCTCTAAGTTGCGAAGTGAAAATAAGAGACAGATACCATATTGTGAATTAAATCACAAATAATCCTAAATGTATTGTCCCAAGTACCAAAGAAATGAATGTTCCAAAAGAATTCAAGTAGTCTTGAATGTCCTGATAAACTAAAATGATACAATCAGAATGTCTTTCAAAGAGTTTTCAATAATCCCAGAGTTGTATTAAATGCCAAAATTCAATAAGCACTTTGTAATTCTAATGAATTTGAAACAAATACAAACTCTGGTCATAGATTTCTAAAGACCGCTATGAAAGAAGAATGAATAACTGTTTACCAACATTCATTCTCTCTCTCTCTCTCTCTCTCTCTCTCTCTCTCTCTCTCTCTCTCTCTCTCTCTCTCTCTCTCTCTGTATATATATATATATATATATATAGATATATATATATATATAGATATATAGATATATACACACACACAAACACACACACATATCCACTTGCCCTATGGTACAATAGATTGTTCTGGAATACCAAAAGTTTTGATGGAAAGAAAAAGCATCTGAACTTTTTTCTGTCTACCTGCATAACTTTAGATCTAATTATCTATTGTGAGGCCCTGGATGGACAAGTGTTTTAAAGTGCTCACCTTTACAGATCTCTCACTTCTCAACTGATCTCTCTCTGTGGGTTAGAGCCTTGGTTCTACCATGCTGTGTATGTGGGAAAGTTTGCCAGTAGGGTTCTATAGGCAGGTGGTTCTTCCTGGATTTTTCCTCTACCAAAGATACTGCATGCCAGGTACAGCTATCATTTGCTAAAAAATGTTAAACCCCACAAACTCAAAACCTAATTATCTATCAACCTACACATTATCTACATGTCTATCTATCCTTCATTCTTTTGTTCTGTCTATCTATTACCTATTACCTATATATAAAGACTACTTAACTATAAAACCACACCTGTCTGGTTCCCTAAGTGTCTGACTGCATTTTAAAAAGCAATTAGCACTACACTTTAATCAAGTACAAGACATACCTATAACTTCTCCCTTATATTCAGCAAGTGCCCCTTGAAGTTTGTGACCTCTAACCCAGAGATCATTTAACCACTTCACAGTGACACCTTGGACCCCTAGTTCTGTAACAGAAGCCAATGTAGCAAGGGAAGCTGCAATGTCAAGGTCATTCTCTACACTGTAGTCAGGGTATGTGATGCCCTATAATTGATTGAAAAAGTTGAATTACATAACTTCAAATGACTTGAAAAAGCATGTAAACAACATCAATGACCAAAATCAATATATAAACAAGAAAATCAATATATAAACAATGTGTGTGTGATATAGATTTTTAGCATATCTTTAACAACTTTTCAGTCATGAAAATGAAAATAAAAACCAATCAAACAAGCAAAGCACCTATCTATTGTTAAATTTAATAGTAAAAACAGCCAATTGAAGAAGTTTAATAGTATCAATCAACTCTTTTTAAGTGTTTAATAATTACTTGTATTAAAAAAAATCCCAACACTGGATGCAATATTGTGTAAGTAACTTACATCAGAAACCCAATTAGAAGAAAAATTTCATCAGCCCAGGTGTTTAAAATTTGTGAAAGTTGGCCAATATGGACTATGTGAGATGAAATGAACAATTTAATCTGTCCAGGTGTTTGAAATTTGTGAAAGTTGGCCCCTGTGAACCATGAGGGATTTAATGAACATTTTAATCTGTTCAGGTGTTTCAGGTTTGTGAAAGTTGGCCAATATGGACTATGTGAGATGAAATGAACAATTTAATCTGTCCAGGTGTTTGAAATTTGTGAAAGTTGGCCCCTGTGAACCATGAGGGATTTAATGAACATTTTAATCTTTTCAGGTGTTTCAGATTTGTTAAAGTCAGCCCAAGCAAATGGGATGTAATGAATAGATACATTCATTAAAAGCAGGAAACTATGGCACAAAGAAACACTGATTATATGTTCAACAAGGTGTCAGACAAGACTAATGAATACATTTCAAAATACCTATCATTTTTGTACCTTTTTCATGTTGAATGATAGTTCTAAACAGCCTATGGTATCAGCACCAGAAATTCAACATTATAGATAAAAATGCATGCCACCTACATGCAGTAAGGGAGTTTGAGGTTTGATACAAAAATGATGAAAGGTTAAAATATCAAATTCCTGGGATGTTCAAATCTCAACTTGCACTTTTCTTGACAAAAAATAATATTAAAAAGTTGTTTATGGATTTTGTTTTATTAATTTTGTAGTTGTGCATTGAAATGACAGAACAGGTAGTGGAAATCTATAATATGGTTATACTAGTACACCCCTACCTCCATCTGTAGGCAAAAGTCAAATAAAAACTTTATTTATTGGTAGAAAGTGCATAGGAAGATAAATAAAATAAATGTCTATTTGTAACATACATTCCTGTAATTTACCTTAGTTTTTTAATGCTGTGCCTATGACACTGTATTTTGGGGCAAGTACACATCTCCTTAGGGCAGGTTTAAATTTCCAGTCAGCTTGTCCAAGCTGACAGACAGACAGACACTTGATATAACTTCGCAAAAAAGATGAATACTGTCATGAACATAGTACCAGACACCATATTGCCAGTAAAAAGGATGTTGCTATGACAACCAAAGTACAAAATATTAATCTAGAATAAGAGTATCATTGTGTATCATTGGATTAAAAAGCAAATTTTTGGTCATAAAGAGGAGATGGGAGCTAACTACATTTCCCAAAGTCACCTTCAGGCAGCTGAACTGAGTGGGCATTGAATCCAGGACTTTTGGATCCTTAGTCTAATGCTCTGCCAACTGAGCTATTGTGATAGGATTAAGTAAGAAAACCACCTGGTGAGAAAACTCAGATTGCTCAAACAAGGGAAAAGGCACAAAGTGGAATATATTTGCAAGACTGCTTATAATGATGTGCTCAAGAATGAAAGTACAGGTCACTGTTGATTGATATGATTCAACACCAATCAGAGAACACTCAGCTAATGTCTGCAATGTTAACCCATTAATCCCTGGAGGTTTTTGTCCTTTTCACCTGAAATTGGAGTAGGAAATCGATTATGGGAGATATTTCAAATTACATTATAATACATAGACTTGAATGTCATTTTTGGTTAGATTAATGCCTATTTGTGTTAGAAACATCGATTTTCATTGGCTCTTTCGTCTGAGCATGAGCATAAGAGTAAAAACTGGAATTTTTTTTTTAGCTTAAAGGACCCATCATTTTTGTGTCGAGACAATCTCTTCATTCTAAATGCCCATCTTATCCTACTTTTTACATGTCTGTGTGCAATTCAGACTGGTCTGTCTTAAATCTGAGGCCAAAAAGTAAAAAATCCGGACACAAAACCGGAACACGACTTCAGGCGAATTTTGGCTGGGAAAAACTCTGGTCCAAAAAGTGATGTTTTTACCTCTGTATTTTGTAGTGCAACTAGAACATCCATATTATTTGGTATCATCATAAAGCTACATTTGTCTACCTTTCAATAATACCACCTACTTTATTGTGTCGCATATGACCTTAACGCTAAAGAGCTCAGCAGTCGGCTACCACCTCCTGCCCCATAAATACGGCGCTAGGGGTTAATGAGTTAAGCAGATGACTTGTTAGCAATGTTATTGCTTAAACACACTAAAACAATATTGTAAATAATTTTTTTTTTCAGCTTGTGAAGACTAGATTTTATAGTGGAAGGATTCCTAAAACATGATGACTGGGTAGTGTTTTTTAAAAAAGAAGGGTAACCTGAAGGCAGATGTTTTTTTTATTGATGTGCCCTCTCTGGGCTACAAAATTTAAGTGGGCTACCAGGTTCATTTTTTGGAGGGAGTAGCAATCTAGATGGCTACACTTACATGTATTTGAATGGTGTACATTATTTAGGAAACAAAACAATTTTTACACAAACCTGAAAGTACTTTATGCCCTTCCCTAAAAGGGTGAAAATGAGGGAGAGAGTTAGATCTATGAAAAGAACCTGTATCTTGTCCATGTAAACAATGTAAGACATATACAAGTTGCCACAACTCTTGGCTTCCCACTGTCTTCCTTTGGAACCTCTACCATTGGTCTGGGTCTCTGCTATAAATACTGTGCCATGAGGATAACCTGTGATAAAAAACATCAATACATGGGTACTAATGCAAAAGAAAGGTACATCATAAACTGGTCATTTAATTAAGGTCTGATAATCAGCATCCTGGATAAACAATTTGCATGGTCAATATAATCTATTATTTGTCTTTATTGTTTACTTTTTAAAACAATATATTTTCATTTGGATACTTCAACTTGATACTTCAAAGTCTGCAATTAGTGTTAATTATATAAAAGCAATTCCAAAAATCAACAAGCCACATCAAATTTTGAGTGAAATTATTAAAATAACAGACATAAATTAAAACAAATCTTAACTTTTTTACATTATTTTACAGGGAAAAGCATGTACTAAGTTTGTGAGTATGCAATAGGAGATATACTTGTTGGCAATAAGAATGGACCAATATATTATTTAATGTACAGAATGTAGATGGAAAAACAATATATATGTTTTTAAGAATTAAACTGGGCATAGTTGCTTGTATCAAATAAATAACATATTTCACTGAATGGGTGGATATCTCATTTTTTTATACTGTACCAGGTGCAAAAATTAAACATCTGTTATTCACTTGGAACAAGCAAATATTCTTTTTATTTGATCTTAAAACAAGTCTGTTAGCTAAAGTATGTCACACCTTAAAGTAGCTGATTCTGACGGTAGTATCAGCTCTTCACCCTTTACATTCTGCATCATTTTATTATGTACATTCACCATTTACATTCTGCATCATTTTATTATGTACATTCACCATTTACATTCTGCATCATTTTATGTACAGTCAAACAGAAAATATAAATATTAACCTATCTTTCTTATCCTCCTAATTATAGGTAAGAAAGCATACACAAGAAAATATAAATGGAAGAAAAGCATTTAAATTCATAGTGGAATTTGAACTTGGTTCTGTTGCATGACAGGTCGACAAGCTATCACTGCAACAAACAAATAAAAACATGGTTGATGAAATTCTTTGGTCAAAATGTTAACAATGTCTGTTGAAAGAAATGCTTCAAAAGAACAAAAAAAAAATCAGTTAACTATGATGTTTTCTCTTGGAACATCCACTTATTGTTGTAATATAAATAAGCAATAAATTATATAAAACTGCATCAATTACATGAATAACATTGACCACACATTCTTTTCAGATCTGCTGTCAGAAAATTTGGAAAGCCCCAATGATACAAAATGGCAATTTTATTCTACATCAACTGCACACCTTGGAACAATTATCACTGCCATAAATTTATTTTTTATTTAAAATTTGTTATGATGAAACATGATCCGCAACTATTTTGAAATGTCTTTTTGCACCGAAAACACTGTCTTAAGACTGAATAATCATTTGCTGACCAGGGCAAATGGTCTTGATTGACAATGAATGGATGTCAATTGGGAATCAGTTTACCAATGTTAAAGCTATTGTTTAGTGGAAATCAAAGCTTTTGACAAAATATGTATCTCTTTTCAATGACTTAAACAAATCAAAGACTTGAGATGTGCTTACAAAATACAGTTGAGGATTGCAGACAATTTAAAACTTTCTAAAACACACAAACTAATTAACAAAGTCTAAAAAAAAAAGCTTCAGTATGAAGGACAATGGAAATACACGACACTATTAGATGGACATACATTAAGATACAATCTTACCTTCGATAAGTTGATTATCTTTCCAAGAATAAGATATTTAATAAAAAAAAATATTTTAAAAATATTTCAAATAATTTATTAACTAAATTTGGGATTTCGTGCAAAAAATACCCGAGGTTTTTATCTAACGAATCTAAGATTGTTTTGAGAAGACAAAACGTTTTCAAAAGCAGATCACGTAATGGCGTTTACAACCATTGTTTTCTGCTTTCTGTTTTGCCAGATATTTACCTTGAACCAATGCACCCCTCTCAGCATCATCCATGGTCGTCTCTGTGCTTTCCTTGTAAACAATTTTCTGACCCATCCATTTTGTAGTGAGATGCTTCTTAGCTTCATCTGCACAAAATGTTGCCATTTTTCCTATAATTGGTTTAGTCAGCTGATTGTTGAGACACGTTGTTTACGCTCAATCAGATAAGGGTACTTTAATATTAGTACTAATATAGAAGGCTCGTAAATATTTTTGTTCACTTTCACTCGGGTTAGTCCAACGCCGGTCTCACTAAACACCCCAAGAACACATTAAACTTTACACAATACCTAGTTTAAATTTCAACAACAGCAGTAACACCCACCCACCCCAAAAATAAACAAATAAACAAAAGCTGCTAATATTTAGCAATGTTTTGTTAAACGGGAAAAGTAGAGAGGTCAAGAGTTGCCAAGGGAAATAATTCCCGTTTTGACGTGTTCGGGTACGGTAACGTGAACATTTATCAACATTTATCAATAAGTAGTAATACCATAAATATGTCGTTAAATAAGTAAAACAAAATGGGAAATTTATTGTATAAAAAAGTATTAGTTTATCTCATATAGACAATTTCACTATTCGTCCTTTATTTTATTTTGTCAATTATTAGCATAGTAAATAAACTAATTCAATCATTAATTTGTTTGTATGTGTTTAGCGTTTATTGGTCCTCTCATTGATAAGCCTTCTTCGCTGACCAGGTTTTCGTGCACTTTCTCTAGCCTTATTAATTAGGGTATATTTTCCATCTTGTGATTTGATGCACTTTGATTTCTCCTTACGTTTAATGTCCTTGAGGAATTTTGCGAAAATCTCTGTCTTATGCTATTCGTGTTTGCACATCCAGACGCTGTACTTGTGTTCTTCTTTTGTTAACTTAGCGCTTCTATAATCCATGAAATGGAGCTGTGTCACGCTGAGAAGTTAATGTATTAGATCTTACGCGTGTTTTGGTATCCAATCAACGGAGTTTTAGAATGTTATTGATGGTCTCGGCGTTGTTTTTAGTCCAATTCACGCGTTTATTATTACTGTAGTCTTTGTTTCAAGTTGTTGGTAAAGTATAGTGAAAATGTCGGATACTGCACAGGAGTCTGCAGTTTTATCAATAAAGCACGACGAAATTTTTGACTACATGAAATCGCCTTAACGGTATTATACAATAACAATATTATTGTTATTATAATAACAATATTATTGTATAATACCGTTAACGGTATTATACAATAACAATATTATTGTTATTATAATAACAATATTATTGTATAATACCGTTAAGGTGATTTCATGTAGTCAGAAATTTCGTCGTGCTTTATTGATAAAACTGCAGACTCCTGCGGATACTGTTTGTTGATGTTTTTTTTTTTTTTTTTTTTTTTCCAAATGTTCTGATCGGCTTTCAAAATCGATTGTATTATTTGCGTCTGTGATACCACCGGCACCAAATATTTGGGCCAATATTATATCACTTTCACCCTTTTCCACCCCATTTTTTTTTTTGAAGGTAGTATTTCACATTATCTTTCAGATGTTTCGTGCAAAGACAGCGTGATGCTGAAGGGAATTCATGTTCTATTGCCTTTGCTATCGGATTATCCCCTTCTCAGCATCATTTCCAAATTACATTTTTTTCCGACACATGTACTTCCACGGACTCTATATTTTTATCTAACTCTATAACAGTATGCTCCAGAAAACTCTTGTAATCTCTGTACGAAGAGTATTTGTGTTAAATAAAATTAAAGTAGCATACATTGAAACAGAGCATAGTAGATTCATTCAATTTCTCAGTGTAGTCACGTGACTGATGTCTGTTACTAGCCTATGATGAAATGTGTAGTATGTATATGATGATCTAATAAAAGTTATATTTCTCTGAGAACAACGTCTGGTTTTATCTGCCTCTTTAGCAGCTGAGTGATATGTCCCCTGATAGTGGACAATATATCAACATGGTGGCAGCGGTGATCAATTAAGGACGCATTAATAATTCTTCAACTTTAAGAGGTAAACTGATTTTGGAAGTTGCGCATTTTGCATCCTTTATCATAGTGTCACGTACTACTGGTCCAGTGGCGGGAAAATAACGAGAACATGACCGATGGTCTCTTAAGCACATTCTGTTTACCGCCAATATTAAATGTTACCGATGGTAACGTTTCAGAAAACTTTAAGCACTGGAAAAAACAAATACAGATTTATCTAATTGCAAGTAGAGCAACTGATAAAGATGATGAGGTTTAAACGGCCATAATTTTGCATTGTGCAGGACCGCATATTTTGGATATTTATGATCAGTTTGTATGGGACGTAGATGACGACGAAAAGAAACCCGGCAAGGTACTTGAAAAGCTTGAGGCATATTGGAACCCAAGAAAAAATGAGATCCTGGAATCACAGAGGTTTTGGAATGTACCGTACCAAGAACCTTTTGACAGCTTCCTATCTGAGCTTAGAACGAGATCGTCGTCATGCAATTTCATATAGAATGATAGAATGATCAGAGATAAAAAAAAAAAAAAAAAAAGTTTTCACAGTTACGGGAAAACTTCAAGAACTCAGAGAAGACAAGTTAAACTTGGACAAAACCATACAAATGTGTTGTGCATTTGAGCGATCAAATAAATACATAAAATAACTAAGGAAAGCCAGCTCTAGCAGTCCGACTGTAAAAAAAAAAAAATAACCCAAGGAAATAAACCACAAACGATAAGCCAAAAGGAAAAGAAATGATAACAGTCAACCTAAAATTTGCAAACTACGAAGTAAACTATCCTCACTAATTCTGGGTAAAGATAGCGTTTCGCTTAAAGAAACCAAATTCTGCGGACGCAAACACGCATTTAAGAAGGAAAAGTGTCAGACATGGGGCAAGACATGCGACGTGTGCAAAGGAAGAACTCATTTCAAGGTGAAATGCAAGAAAATCCATTTAGTTTGTGCTAGTACAACAAAACAAACGAAGAACAGACAACGATAAAAGTTGGCCTAATACCATAGAATCCAGTCAAAAAAGTAGAATTTCTGCATTAACGAATATCAACAATTGTGAAGTGTGTTTCCAGTTAGATAGCGGCGCCGACTTCAACACTATAAAGAACAAGTCAGGCCAACAACACTAATCTTAAAAATGTGGAATAAGTTATATATGAAACCACTTGGAGAAGAAGATCTGAAAATTGTTAACCCTAGCAATGGAAAAGAAACTACTGCTACTCTAGTAGCTGTACCAGATGGTTAAATGAATCTCCTAGGATCTAAGACTATTCAGCAAATGGGATTGATTACTAAAAACAGTGACAGATTTATTGCTATGGACGACACTACGAAACTCGGTGATCTAGGGGAAGCAACTCTTACAGTCGACAACGAATTTCAAGCGAAAGCATTGCCTTGCAGAAAGTTGCCACTTCAAGAAGACGTGAAGGGAGAAATAGGTAAAATAGTCGAAAGAGAAGTTCTAATACCTATTACCGAACCGACTTTGTGGGTTAGTCAGATGGCTGTTGTACGAAAGCAGAATGGAAATTTGAGTATTTGCATAGATCCACAGCCACTAAATACTGCGCTCTTGCGCGAACATGCAAAACTTCCAACACTTGACGACGTGTTTCCAAAACTTTTTAATGTAAAAGTTTTCAGTAAACTTGATGTCCGTGAAGCATACTCGCATCTGAGACTTGATCAGAAATCAAGTGAACATTTTACAATAATTACACCTTTTGGTCGTTACAAATGGGCGAGGTTGCCATTTGGACTAAAGGTCTCGAGCGAAATTTTTCAAAGAAAACTCGCCGAAGCACTTGGAGATTTGGATGGTGTTTTCACTATATCAGATTATATAATTGTTTCTGGATGTGGAAGCTCCGAACAAGAAGCGAAACAACGAGAGAAAATTACAAAACTTGTACAAGCGATGCGTCGAACGGAATATCATGTTAAATGATAACAAGAAAGATTGAAATCATTTTTCATGGTCACAAAATAACTAGTGAAGGAGTCAAAGCAGACAGTACAAAGGTCAATACACGAAATGCCCACACCAACGGATATTTCAGGCGTGAAGAAGCTATGTTGTATGTTGCAGTATATGGCGAAATTTCTTCCATACCTTGCAAATGAACTGGGACCGATTCGTCAACTCAAACGTAAAGATTCTGTTTGGAATTGGTCAGGAGAATGCGAAGCTGCTTTCCAGAGAATTAAGAAAAGGCTGACCGAAGCATCTGTGTTGGCATATTTTGACGTAAATAAAGAAGTCATACTACAAGTAAATAGTAGCAAGAATGGACTTGGTGCCGCCTTTCTTTAGGATTTGAATTTGCGACGAGGGCACTGATAGAAAGTGGACGCAGATTGAAAAGGAAGTTCTTTCGATGCTTTATGGTTTAGAACTTTTTGACCAATACACATATGGAAGAAAAATCATAATACAGAATGACCACAACCGTTAGCTGCGATACTGAAGAATCCTTTGAGCAAAGTCCCAAAACGATTACAAGATATCATGATGAAACTGTCTCGATATGACATCGAATTTAGATTTGTGAAAGGAATAAATCTTGTTATCGCTGATGCCTTAAGCCGAGCTTATCTAGAAACTATCGATACAGAAACTGAACGACCAAGGAGCCTGAACGTAATGTTCGACAACTTCAATGATGCGAGACTTCATGAAGTCAAGAAAGCAACTTTGGAAGACTCTGACATGCAGCTACTTATGGAGCTCATTATTAAGTGATGGCCTGAATCTAAGTGCCATACTCAGCGTTACCACATTTTGATATGCTGGATGTCCTTAGAGTTCAAGATGGAATAATTGTTAAAGGAGAGGCATTCCCAAATCATTGCGAAATGATATGAAGAATCGTCTTCTCAGCGCTCATTTAGGCTACGATATCATGATGAGGCGAGCTAGAGAAGAGATATTTTGGCCTGGAATGGCAGGATAAATTAAACAAATTGTTTAATCATGTGAAGCATGTGAGGAATGCAAACCTAGAAATCAAAGAGAGCCGCTTTTACATCATAGTGATGGAGACAGACCTTAGAATAATGTGGGCATGGATCTGTTTGAAATCAGTGGTAGACAGTATCTTGTTGTAACTGACGTCTTTTCAAATTTCATAGAAGTGGACTACTTAAGTACGGCAAGTTGTAGTCAAGTTGTAACCGTACTGAAGAAACAATTCGCAAGATTTGGAATTTCTACCACTTTTATATCAGATAATGGACCCCAGATTGCAGGAAAGGAGTTCGCACAATTTAATAGAAAACGGGGCATTAACCACAAAACGTTAGATCCAAATCACCAGCAAGGAAACGGAGAGGATGAATCTGCTGTTAAAGTCATTAAGAACATATTAAAGAAAACATCCATTACTGGTAGAGATCAATACGAAGCCTTGTTAGAACTTAGAAACACTCCGCGTCAAGATAATGGACTTAGTCCGACTCAAACGTTTTTCGAAAGAAACACCCGATCAATGATCCCATCAACAAGTGATCTGACTAAGGAACCAAAAATAAACTACCGATCAGCGCGAAAACGCTAGATAAAGAAGTGGTACGATAAGAGAGCTCGAATCTTACCACCACTGAGTATCGTACAGTCCGTGTGACAAGGGGTGGATTCAAAACTTTAAACCAACCCCTTCTCTACGGTTCGTTGCTAGGGAATGACCTCCCGCTATGTAATTTACCCAGTGTAGATGGATAGAAAGAATAATACAGATCTCTGAGCAAGGATATTGAAGAAATAAAACAACGAGGCTATGTGAATGAACAAATATAACATTTAATCAATTTAACAATAGAAAGGAAGGAAATCAGTTTCTTTACTACAAAAAAGTAAATGTACGAATATTTACTCAATAAAAGCAAGTACAAATTTCACTTTACTATTAATTGTCAGTGACAGAATTAATACAGATTTTCATCATAGCCTACGAGTCGTGACTTTTGAGGTCAACACTGAATGACATCATCACCTATCTTTATCCGGACATAGAATTTTCCGTTCCTTCCTGCACTTCCAACCTTTGTCTAATCGTCTTTGTCTTGGACCCTTGCCAGTCGAAACTTTAACGATTTGACGATAGTATTTCGAATCTAGAACGAATTCGGCTGTGGACTTTTCGCTGAAGGAAATTTGCTGGAGAAAATTACTGAGGAAGCTGTTTCCTTCAATAAATAATATAGACAATAGATAACCTTGCGTGACTCGCTCACTAGTTCTGTTTACAAATGGAAGCGGTCATTACATGTATACTGACTTTAATTCAGTTTCACGAGCTTAGCGGATATCATTAGCTTCCTCTTAACGACTAGCGCGTATGTGCCCGTATTTAAGACCCCATGACTTCTTTACATTAAGCTATTTAATACAGTCCAGTGTTAAATTATATATGGCTTAGCCCATCAAATCTAACTATAGCTCATTTTATACCGGATTTAACTAAGTTGCTCCGTAATTATCCGAAAAACCTCCTGAGTCACTTTATACTCCAGTCAATCAAATGCTGGTAGACATCTGTACATAACAAAATGGCATACATTGTTGTTTAGACGTATCAGATTAAAACAAATTAAGAAATGCCCGTTACCTGTCCGCTAAATGCCTGGGACTTCTGCAGCTATACCGTCGAAAAATATTCCAGGTTTGTTATACTGCGGATTAATACGAAAAATAATTCCTTTTATTGGTAAACGAAACTCGATTTATGAAATGCGATGTTATGGTAAATAAAGGGATTAAATTTTTAACATCGTCACCGTTTCCATACTCGCATGTATATGTTCAGATGTAAACAGCTCATAGCTACTCTCTCGTATGGCTACAAAATCCAGAAAACAAGACAGGATGGTTCCAATATTAAATTTTGTCAATATATATGACATCATCGCTGTTGAATAGGCATTTTTCAACTCTATAAACGAAGCTGAAGAAGTTGGAACAGTTGATGCCTATGCTGAATTGTCCGCCTTGTTTTGACCATTAGTCTGGTACCCTGCTTAGTATGATCTCTGCGATGCACTCCGCTATACAATACTAGGGAGCATTCTAAGCAGGGGACCAGACTATTTGCCTACCAGCTATCGATTGGATATTGCGGTCATTTGACCACCCGCCACGTGATCAAAATTTCGAGCAAATTACGAAGTTCGCCGAAGTCTCCATGAAATGGTCTATTCTAAAATAGTTTACGTGATCAATTAAATATTACGAATTTAATTGAATTATGAATATACACTCAATACATGGCATACTACACAGAGATTTAATATATAAATCCAGGAAACATTACCCGTAATGTATTAGTGTGACTTCATGAAATTTCTACGCATTCCTATGTATCGAATATTCAATTACATGCAATCTTGTCAATTCTCTCAATTAACTAATAATTAGAAAATCAAAGAATGAATATCGTGACTAACATTTCACTTAACCCTGAAAAATGAAATCATACATACATCATAACATCAATACATTTGCAGATAAATCAACAAATGAAATAGTATATTAAAATCTGGAAACTAAGATTGCGTACCTTTGCCGTTTATTCGGTTTCCCACGAACTGCTAATGTATAGTCTGCCTACTTCCTGAGACGACTAACTCGCCTTTCTTCAGTCACGGAAAACGTACTACTTACCTTCGTCCACCTGAGTTCCTTCTAACTTCTTTCAAGCAAGATTTAAGGCTTAAGCAATTTTGCAGAGTAAAGCTACTACTTTCTTACAATTACAAGAGTTATGTTCTTAAGTTTCCATTATCCATTCAGAATCGACTGGTTCCTAAAATTTCCTACGTAGAATATTTGATTAACGAGTATAGGCTAATCATGCCGCAATTAACTTTCCTTTGAACAATCAAATATTTACGTGTTTCCTCTTTTTACCTGGGCGAGTTTGAAGAGTGTTATGCCAAAACCTTTGTACCATAACAGATGACTCGGTCAAATTTCATGAAGCAAAACCAAGTTTCCTTTGACATTCAGAGATAAAATGAGAATAATCATAGAACATAGAACTATCTCTGGCTCTTTCTACTTTAATTATGTTAACATCGGTACGATTCATTTAATCAATACTTCAAAGAATTTCAAAATTCGACACATTTTTGTACCTGTTTAGCAGCTGGGTGGTACGTTCCCTGCTAGTGGACAATATATCAACACTTTGTGCAGAAGGACATGGCCAATAAAAATCGGATTTTCGTTTGTACCGTTTCGGACAATTCTTTGATTCTTGTATTATGACAGAACATTTAAGTAAAAACAATAATATTGATATTACCTCTAAATTGTAGTAAAACTAACTTTTCATTGGTTTAAATTTTCGATAAATTATATTTTGGGTAGTTTTCATTAAAATATATGCAGATTGACTTTATTTATTAGAGCTATATTCTGTTTTGATAAAGATTGCTAACTTAGTAAATAACCCTTTACAACAAGTACAAATCTACTCTATATTATTATATGTATTGCTCATTCAGCAGAAACAACACTCAGTGGCAAAAAAATTCTTAACCTTATTTCGGACTTAGTAAGTTAAGGTCCAACTGTTCTCCACTCAGAAATAATGTGATTTAGCGCTCATTACGAAAAGAACATTATGCGATTACCTTAGGATACATTGGATATCTCCGGTTTGGACCATGCAGTATTTAATGTATTTTTCAATATAAATGCTTTATATAGTGTATCTTTATGTAGTGTATAGTGTATCTTTAGTGTATGTAACAATATATATATATATATATATATATATATATATATATATATATATATATATATATATATATATATATATATATATATATATATATATATATATATAGAATACAAATCATATGGCGAATAACAACCCTTTCAAGCGTACTGGATCCACCAAGGGATCACGTGTGTCAGGGATTAATTCAAATAGATGCAATAAACTAACGACGAACGGTACGAAACTGCAGTTCCAAGCTGGAAGAGATTAATCTCTCTATTATATTACAGATCTCGTGTACCTTCGTAATGCAAAGTGCTCCCCAAAAGATGTAGCCGTATCTACACCATTATGCGTTACACCTTTTTAAGGGAACCAGAACTCACTCTCTCTCTCTCTCTCTCTCTCTCTCTCTCTCTCTCTCTCTCTCTCTCTCTCTCTCTCTCTCTCTCCCCCCCCCATGGGCCGTGACATTTTTTAAGACATGTACAATTTCTTCTCATAGGAAGAAATGAGAATATAATAATATTATTAGTATCATAATATTTGTATACTAATGTGGTTACGTAAAAGTTTGCAAGATTAAATGTTCTGTCTATACCTACTGATTGTTTATTATCATGCGTAAAGTGTTGTAGGTCAGTAATTTGGTCTTGTGTATAGCAAATGATGGATGGTATTTGCTCTTGTGTATTATTATTTGCACAAACAGATATTCATTTATCATTCCAAGGACTTCCAACATATCGTCGGCGATATTGATTTGGTTACGTTTGTTTGCAGACTTGCTCATTTCATTGTTCTTTACGCTGCTTGCTACTCTAGTGTCTTTATAAATTTGTTTTGTAAATATAATGTGAAGAAAGCATGATTTGCTTTGCGAATTCAAAATTTATGCCTTATTGTTTAAATAGTGTTGATAATGGCCCTAATTTATGAAAAAAGTTAACTTTTTATTTTCGCTATATATTCGCTATTCCGACAGAGTCATTTATACATTGACATCATAAGAAGAGAAGAAAGTCGATGAACGGTTAATTACTGTATATATGGTTACATAGAGGAAGAAAAGACCGAAGCAGGTCATGCCGTACCCAAGTCCTTCCGTACTCAAACCAAGGGCGTTTCGTACACAATGCTATGGGCATATCGTATCCGAAACGAGAGTTATTTATTGCACTTATTTAAATATGATACTAATATAACCACCAATATTATACAAAAAATACATATTTCAATTTGTTAGTAAATCGATTTCAGGCATTGGTGACATATGTAAGCCATATTAATTTGGCGAATTAAAAATGTTTTATTGCTGGCAGAATCCAAGCATACCTACGTTTATTTAGTTATTTAAAACATCGAATATATAGCTTTAAAATAACAGCCAACAAAAGTTGAAATTAACACAAATATTGTTCATTGGAGACGACAAAACTAATTAAGCATAACACTTTGATCAGCTTTCATCCCATTATTTAAAGATCGCCGAATTTCTAGTTGCTTTGAATGTCTAAACATTTGTAATTGTTTCAGCCATGTTAATCTTTACTGAATAAAACTAATACAAAGGCAATGTTTGTCGATTTGAACGACTGCAAAATAGAGAACGTATTAAAACCTGATCAACGTAAATATATCGGTGGAAACCTTTTGGTGACCTTGGGCTAATACCTTATAATTTATTAAAATATGTTATTAATTAGCCAAGTCTTTCACAATCTAGAAGTCTAATAAATAAAGTACAAGAAAACGGTTAATTTGGTCTTTAACACGTGAATATTACAGTATACAAATAAATATTTTTCCAGTATTAATGCTTAATTAATGGAACGAACATATATTATGTACTTATTATACATTAATGTGTTTAACTAATGTGACATAATTAGGTTAACATTCAATGGTATATATGGATTAATTTAAGTGTATTTTAAATTGTGAGTTAATGTTGATAATTAATTGTCTCTGTGACTGTATTATCACGAGATGACATACATTTTCAAACAGTTTAGATAAATTATATGGAACCCCACAGCTGTCTTAAGATGACAAATTTTATTATATGATGTGCAAACTTCTTTATATGCGGTGCTTTCGTACTTATATGATGTGCAAACTTCGTTATATGCGGTGCTTTCTTACTTATATGATGTGCAAACTTCTTTGTATGCGGTGCTTTTGTTCTTATATGATGTGCAAACTTCTTTATATGCGGTACTTTTGTCCTTAAATTATGTGCAAACTTCGTTATATGCGGTGCTTTCTTACTTATATGATGTGCAAACTGCTTTATATGCGGTGCTTTTGTCCTTTATGATGTGCAAACTTCTTTATATGCGGTGCTTTTGTTCTTATATGATGTGCAAATTTCGTTATATGCAGTGCTTTCGTACTTATATGATGTGCAAACTTCTTTATATGCGGTGCCTTTGTCCTTATATGATGTGCAAACTTCTTTATATGCGGTGCTTTCGTCCTTATATGATGTGCATACTTCTTTATATGCTGTGCTTTCCTCATTATATGATGTGCAAACTTCTTTATATGCGGTGCTTTCTTCCTTATATGAGGTGCAAACTTCCTTATATGATGTGCAAACTTCTTTATGATGAGAAACTTCATTATGATGAGAAGCAAAGACGGATCTTGCGCAGGCGCGCCAAGGGTCCAAGCAGTCTGTTGACAAAAGCAATTTGGTCGACTTAAACTGAGTAATCAAATTTAGGGTCCAGTTATCATCACTCTGTCAAGCAGATTTCACACTACATCCAATCTAAACAGTGTTCGCCACCAGTTTTTGAATCAAGATATCTACACATATGAAGAAAGAAAGTTTATGTATGGAACGCCGAAACTTTCTTATGTTCTATGGAAAGTCACGCGCGAAGAGGCCTAAGGGGATATATTGTCTTACTGTAGTGACTAAAATTACAGAACTAATATGGCAGACTCATGTCTAATGTTCTCAAACGACTGAATTTAGATTCTTCATCAAGATATTTGAAGAACAGAAAATCTCTCCCGATATTGTGTGTAAGCTATCACTGTACGACTTTCAATGTTTGGGCTTAGTCAATAGGTCTGACATTATGAGGCTGCGGATAGAATGTGTCAAATATGGAAGCAATCATCTCGGCCGCCATGAATTTAAAATACCAAATTTACTATTGAAAGGCTTCTCGAGATATGATCTACGGTTATGGATATCAGCAAAACACTGTTTCAGAAACTACTATGTATCGCAGAATGGGACAATATAACCTCAGTAGCTTTTATTTCTCAGGTATTAGTGATGAAACGCTGGACTTTTCCGTTAATGAAATAATAAGAGAATAACACATTGTGGTGAAGCAATGATAAGACAGATCTTGTATCATAGAAATATCAAGGTTTTATTTTGTTATTTAATATTGTTTTGATTACATCTACACTTATAATAACCACATACGTGTGTGATTTATATTTTTAACGTAGATTTCACAATTATTGTCAAATCGATCGATGTCTATAGTGTGACAGTTTATATTGATGTCCAGTATTTGGGCATTACGCCACAGACATGTGGCATGATGTCGCGCCCAGTCACATTATCCAGACACCAGGCCGACCAATCCTAAAAACTAACCTCTTAATGCTGAGTGCAAAGCGAGGCAGCTGTTAATATCATTTTTAAAAGTCTTAAACAAGCAAATGCCAAACGAAGTCACGGGTATATAAAATGATAGGATAATAATAAAACAAACGAAGAGCAAACGAAACAGACAAATGTCAAAAGAAACAAATCAGTAACAAACCAAACACCAAAATGAAACAAAACTAAGCTGTTAAGCAAACGCCAAAATGAAACAAAGTAACAACATAAAGTTAAACACACATTTAACACTATTGAAAATAAAGAAACACGATAACGCAATGATCAACTTTATGAACAATACTGAACTTTGTTCCCAGCCAGGGTCTAACAACAGACGTAGCAGATTAAATGAAATTACAAATTATTAATGGCACTGGCATAACGGATAGACATAAGAAAGATATAGAGATATTCTAATTAATAATTTGATTCTGCAAGACAAATGAGACTAAACGGTAGCCGACACGAGTTTATATGAGAACATAAAGATTTCAAAACCAGTTTTGTGTGTGTGTGTGTATATATATATATATATATATATATATATATATATATATATATATATATATATATATATATATATATATATATATGTGTGTGTGTGTGTGTGTGTGTATGCGTGTGTGTGTATTGTTACGTGACAAGGGCTCGTACTCAGTAACAGAAAAGAGTGAAAGCCAACAAGCTTTGTATATTTCAACAAAACAATTTATTTCCCTAGACAACAATGTAAAATTTTGTAAATATGACTTACAATCTGTGAATATAATCCAAATATGATTTTAAGAATAAAAACACAAGTTCTTTCACTAAATAGCCCTATACGAATCCAGGTTCGAGTCCCGACGAGGTACGAATATGTAGGGAAATGATGTCAGATATAGTCCAATATATGAATAGCAATAATTCCTCACTTGAATCGCAGTCTTTGTTTCCAAATAACTCCAGAATTAATTTCCGTTAATATCTTTCAGAATGTTTTATACGAAAGTCAACTTGTTGAGTGTCAAAGAAAATAAATTATTAAATCCAAATATCAGACAAAGAATAAAATATTTAAAATAAATACACCTTGTTCCTTCGAGGTTTTGAATGAACCTGGCCAAACCAATATTAAGAATGCGTATTTACACTCAAAACATCATCTAAAATCTCGCGGGATTGGTCATGTGGTCTCTTATTACTCTAAAATTCACACATAGACCAATGTTGATTACATAGATTTAATATTGCCCATGCATCGATGAATACCAGTTAATTTAATTACCGATGTCTCCGAGCTACCTCTCTACTTTGAATAATTTGATAATTATCAATAAACACATTTAACCTTCATGTGGGAACATTGGTGTCTGCACATAGTGACAATGGTGTGTGTGTGTGCACTTGCCCCACCCTCTGATGTCACCTCTAAACATGTTTTGGTCTACATACTTAAAATGTTAAGACCGACCACTACATGTTTGTTTTGGTGCCACAGACGAAAAAGTATATTCAAGCTGAAGAAAATAGACACAGATGGAAGACTTGATATAAAATCTTTACATACTCAGAACGCTTTATGTTCACCAATATCATGGCTAGTACAAGGGATAGTGAATATAATATTTTTAGTCATATTTAAAGGGTCTTCCAAGAAAAGTCATGTCCTCCCCAGTGAAATATTTAACAATGTCGATAAGGTTCTTTATTAACCAGAGACTGTTACGCAATTAAATGATATTATTACAAGTCAGGGTCGATGCTTGACCGAGCGGTGTCAAAACCCTGGCGCGATTCCCGCTAGAAGTTATAAGTTTACCCCAAATTTCCAAAGACTTCTATACAACTTCAGTTGTAAGTTGGAAAGCCCGACGTATCCATTCTATATCTAAATTTTACTCTAATCAATTCAAGACCACATTATTCACAACATGTCAAATATCCATCAACCGCACATCCGCATAGTTTTTCTACATCCACTTTCCGTATCGTCAACAGTTCACACCCTAAAAACTCTACAATCATCCATAACACAATGGACTATTTTAACTACGCCACATCAGGCCAGTCACTCTTTCGTTTCAAGGCACAGCACACCAGTAAAATTACATCACATTTGCCACCATGGCAACATAAACGGTATTTTCCGAGACCCTTCTCATTCATTCCATTGTGTTTCCTGACATAAATACTGCCACTGCCGTCACAACACCAATGTACATCACTAGATTTTATAAAGTACAACATCACTCCAGGATCACTCATGCCGATTTGGTTTTAGTTCGCTAATCAGTGACCATGGCATCTTGAAAATTCACTAACACTTTCTCTCCGTGACGTTTGCTCCTAATAATTGGCTAATTATTTCGGGCTAATGAATATTTTCCATTGCACTGAATTCCAATAATGAATCAAGGAATCACACAAACCTAAGAATTGCTTAAATAATAATAATAATAATAATAATAATAATAATAATAATAATAATAATAATAATAATAATAATAGTAATAATAATAATAATAATAATAATAATGATAATAATAATAATAAATTAGGATGACTTTATATAGCGTCTAATCTTTAAAAGCTCTAAGCGCTTTACAACATATGACAACACTTAAAAAAAAACATATAATGAAATGATTGCAAAAATAAAAACAAACACCACAAAAATTAAGAAACAGAAAAAAAACATGCTGTAAATTTTCAATGTAAGGATACGTTAAAAGGATACATTCTTAGGTCTTTATTGTCTGAGGTAAAGGATGTGAATGAGAAAGTCTTTTGTGTTGTAATCAGGTTTGCTTCAGTTTTATCATCATTCATCTGCAGCTTGTTACATGTCATCCACGATTTTACATCAAAAATCCACCTCTCTATGCCTTGGATGGTAGCTTCAGCTTCAGCTAGATGGTTAGATTTGTATATTTGGGTGTCATCAGCATGCAATTGCTGAGACACTGGATGATGATCTATGACACTTGAGAGTGGCTGAGTGTACATAACGGAGAATAACCAGATGCGCATCACCTTAATTTTATTATAATATTCTCTCTCTCTCTCTCTCTCTCTCTCTCTCTCTCTCTCTCTCTCTCTCTCTCTCTCTCTCTCTCTCTCTCTCTCTCTCTCTCTCATCCCACAAACTTTTGCATAATGTGTGTAGATATATTGATACAGAAACTGGTGGCGAACACTATTTAGACTGGATGTAGTGTGAAATCTGCTTGACAGGGTGATGATAAAGGAGCCTAAATTTGATTAATCAGTTTAAGTTGACCAAATTGCTTTTGTAAACAGAATGCTTGGACCCTTGGCGCGCCTGCGCAAGTTCCGTCTTTGCTTCTCATCATAATGAAGTTTCTCATCATAAAGAAGTTTGCACATCATATAAGGAAGTTTGCACATCATATAAGGACAAAAGCACCGCATATAAAGAAGTTTGCACATCATATAAGTACGAAAACACCGAATATAAAGAAGTTTGCACATCATATAAAGACAAAAGCACCGAATATAAAGAAGTTTGCACATCATATAAGTATGAAAGCACCGCATATAACGAAGTTTGCACATCATATAAGTACGAAAGCACCGCATATAACGAAGTTTGCATATCATATAAGTACGAAAGCACCGCATATAAAGAAGTTTTCACATAATATAGGTGGCGCTCACCAGTTATTAAGTACTTTTGAGAGAGTGACGTATGTAAGGTCAAGTTGTTTGCATTTTAAACATGGACAGTGGAGAGAATGTTGGTATACCTATATACCTATATACTACTTTCATGTAATGTGGATGAAATTTCTTTGGATATTGTACTTTTGGAAATTTTAAATGATTTTAGGACACTGCTAACTAAAATGACTGCTCCCTTGTGCTCCAAAAATCAATCTAAATTTGTCTAAAGTACACTATTCTTGGCAGCTATTAAAATATGGAAAATAAATTTTGCCAAACTAGATAATACCAGCTTCTAAAAGTGCAATGACTGAATGAATTACCAAATACATAAAATGTAAAAGAAGTTATCGGCTCTTTTTTCTACAATTTACCTCTGAATTTCGAGAAGTGAAAATGAGCAAGTAGAGCTAGCACTTTTTTGAAAGGTGCACATCTGGAGTAACGCCAAGCTGTATATTCTCTAACCCATATTACACCCATCAATCATACATCAAAATAAAGGGAATTAAAGGTTCTTTGAACAATACCTAAGATATACAAAGTCTCTTTTAAATAACCAGTATAACTAGTAAGGAAATCCGGGGTAACATCTTTTTCTTTAAAATTTTAACCCTATGCTAAATACGAATCTGTTGAGCGCCACCATAAGGACAAAAGCACCGCATATAAAGAAGTTTGCACATCATATAAGGACAAAAGCACCGCATATAAAGAAGTTTGCACATCATATATGGACAAAAGCACCGCATATAAAGAAGTTTGCACATCATATAAGTATGAAAGCACCGCATATAACGAAGTTTGCATATCATATAAATACGAAAGCACCGCATATAAAGAAGTTTGCACATAAAAAGAAGTTTGCACATCATATAATAAACGTTGTCATCTTAAGACAGCTGTGGCATTTCATACATCATATAATAAAAGTTTTCATCTTAAGACAGCTTTGGCGTTCCATAAAATTACATCCAATATATCAAGTAATCTACACAAAGCGATTTTCCTTCACAGCCAAGTAAAATCAAGGGAAATCACTCCCGTGGAGTTTGAAACAATTATTGGTCATGTCATACTCTTGTGGTCATGTATTCGGAACGTTTATCAAAATTTTAGATGGACGGTTCGAAATAAAACTTTGTATATTCGTGTATAAGCAGTTTATAACAAAATAAACGTGGGAAATACAGTGCCTTGCTATTTGATAAAGATATTGTTATAAAAAAATAATATTAAAGAGATTAGATGCAAAAGAGTTCTCCTTAGGTTATCGGAAATGGGTCCTTCAACCAATATTATTGTAGCGGAACACTCCCTCGGCTACACTGCCCCGGGTCTCGCTATCTCGGGTTCTTTATGATAGGTCTTGTATTAGAAGCGATATCCGCTGAATCTGCATGATGACTGTCACTCCAGAGTGTGACAGATTTCTTTCTCAGCGAAATACGTCTTTTTCATGGCTTCTTGGATGTCGCCGACTTGGTCAGTCTAGTTGCAGAGTTGCCGACTTGTCGCAGGGTCGCCGAGTGGTTGCAGACATGCCGCGGTCTTAGTCGCTGACTTGGTCGCAGTCGTTGACTTGTCGCAGATCGCCGACTGGTCGCAGACTGTTACAGGCTTGTCCCAGTCTCAGACTTAGGTCGCAGGCTTGTCTCAGTCTAGGTCGCAGACTTGATCGCAGTCGCCGACTTAGTCTCAGACTTTCCGCAAAGTCGTCGACTGTCGCTGTCTTGGTCGCCGACTTGTCGCAGAGTCGCCTACTGTGTCTCCGACTTGTCGCAGAGTCGCCGACTGGTCGCTGACTAGCCTTCCTCTAATCGCAGACTGAGTATTTTTCTGGTCGTGGGCCGCTGTCTTCGTTGCATAATCACCAACTGGGTCGCATTCACCGACTGAGTTTTCTTCTGGTCGTCGACTGGGTCGCTGTCTAGGTCACCAAGTGGCGACGTTATCCGCGAAATGATGAAATAAGAGTTATCCTCTGTCGAAACGTGTATTGTTGCAATCCCTCTGCGATTGCTTGGACAAGCATTGTAGCGGCGGGCTGCTAATCGATGAAAGACCTTGTCCCTAACCTTTTCAGATTCCTGGCCTGACTCACTCCTACCTAACGGAATACAACCAAGTGTTCTTGCTCTGGCGGGGTGGTTATACTGCATCAATGCAGGGAACATCTTCACTACGCCGCTTCCAAACACATCGTAGCCACAGTATATATATATATACCGAGGCGGAATCACGTGACCAAAATTAAAACAAAGCCCGCCAAGTATTCAAAATCAGAAAATAAACTTGACCGAAACGAAATATAAAATAACGAAACGAAAATTTGAAGTTCACGGGGTTTCCTCGTTACACAATCAATCACTGATTGTCCATGCGAGTGTTTACGTTTTTTTTTTTTTTTCGCTTTCTGATGCGATTTTTGAGAGCTTTGGTGTGATTATATTTAATATAGGGGTGGGTTTTTTTTGGTGGTCTAGGGGTTTTCTTGGGGTGTTTAGTGAGACCCGTCCAACACTATATTATCGTATGCTCTACATTATTGCGGCAAACGTTATTTTCCGATTAATTTTGGACACACACCGTCTAGCGGTTGTTTAAGTATGTAAAGTTGTAGCCAGTAAGGACGCAAATATCTTATAGCTCAATTTCCTCTAAAATGTCAACATTTGTATAAGTTTAAAATGAAAAAGAATGAACATTACTTTTTTGTTAAGTGCATGGAATTACGTTGTTCACCGTATACACAACTCCAGTCAAACTTGCTATACCTGAATTGAATTTGATTACAAAATTTATTCAGCGTATCGTCTGATGTTTGATGACTATAGGCCATATCCTGATAGTGACATACATGTCATTACAAGGTCAAGGTTGCAACTTGATTTCAATGTAGCCATTATTGACCTAAATTGACAAAACCCTGTTAATGAACCTACTTATCCAACATAAATAGGAAAGCAATAATAGTAAAACTTTTTTTAAAATTAGTAATAATTCAATAATATTATTGTCTCAGTCTTATTAATAATTGCTATATATATATATATATATATATATATATATATATATATATATATATATATATATATATATATAATATGCCCACATTGCACTTAATTCAAAGTGATACATTGTCCACATTACACTTACTTTAGACAAAGTGATACATATTTTTTTACTGCTGTTATAAAATTTCAACTTAATTGACATTGGTGTAATCATTGGTGTAGTCATTGAATCTTTTATTTTGCTGAAATATTCAGCCATTGCAAGTTTGGATGTCACATCTTATCACCAAATTGAAATTTGTGTTTATTCTACAAAAGCCTTTCTCTTTAGCCATGTGAGGTGGTAGGGGTTGGAGGGCATTCTGAAATGACAACACCTGGTGGTATATCTCTTCGATGGCAGCATTCAAGCTGAAATTGGTTTTCTCTGAAGTGTGATCTGAGTAAGGCTGTTGGTAAGGAGTAAGGCTGTTGTTAAGGAGTAAGGTTGTTGTTCAGGAGTAAGGCTGTTGTTCAGGAGTAAGGTTGTTGTTCAGGAGTACATTTACACTCACTGTGTAGTGTTCAGTTATGGTTCTGTTTCCATATCTGGACAAACTAACCCTGGTGGCATAGATGATGCAACACTGTCATGTCTACTGAAGCCTTGGTAAGCACCTTTTGGGTAAGCTATGAACATACACTGGACAGATGTGTCATATGGGTATGGATGGTATGATTAATAGTTGTGTGGAAAGTGCTCTGGTCATTCTCCATGCCTTGAGCATGGCTGGACAGATGAATCCTTCACTGAAATCTGCATATTTTGTGTGGCCAAATATCTGGCAAGATCACTAAGATCCCTGTGGTTGCAAAGAGATGGTGCCTCATACACGGCTAGATGGATGGATCTATCAATAAAATCCCTGAACAGGTTGGACAACTGGGGTAGTGATACTACAGTATCAGATGGAATAATCAAAGAGCCCGTGTGTTCAGACTTGCATGGTCCAGGTCAAGCTCTGACATGTAGGGGTTCTTATGCCAATTGGGCTGACAAAAATTGGGGGGTCCTCTCTATGAATGTGCTAGAATTACATGTGGAAGAGAGATTGATACAAGGGTGAATTCTGCCTAGAATTTAAAAATTGCAGCAATATCTCCCAACAGGCAAAGGACCAATCTTCAGGTTATACTTAATCTGTCTATGTTGTTCCTGCAAGATTTCCCTTTTCTTTACCTTTGGTTACTTACTGCAAGACAGCAGTCTATAAGTCCTTTGACCAAATAGCACAGACACATTAAGGTAAAGATGAAGTACATTTTTGTACATGCTGGACATGACTCTAGAATCTCTTCCCTGACTTCTTTCATTTATTACACTTCTTTGACATGTTTCACTTAAGTGACACAAGAAAATGAAAATTGCATTAATTAACATTGCATTGTCTTAATAAGTCACTGAAATATCAAAGATAGAATGTTATACCAAGTGATACAATAAGACAAGGTCCAAAATAGTGAGAAATTCACAAACATATTGGACAAAAATTTTAAAAAATAATGTGTACCACCTATAGAAGAATGGTTAATAGACAATATAAATCACAATTTTTAAATGGACGGTTAAAATTTGTATTGATATTGTTATGGATTGATGGTAGATTTTTTTCATACAATTTTGACTGCATAACAGCAAACTAACAACAGCTCAATTAAGGCATATTTATAAATCAATTATATTGCAAACAAAATATTTATAAATTCTGATGACCAACTTGGCTATATAAGGTCTATTGATTATTAACTTCTCCTTAAAGCATTACTATCAATCCAGGAACTTGTGAGTGCCATGTACTTGTGTCATTTATATAACTCCAGGAGATTTATTTGAAATGCTTTGTAGGAAGAATTCCATAAAATCTCCTATTTTTATCAGCATTTTTAATTTATGCAGTTGTGAAGTTATCCTATTATTGTAAATAATTTGCAACATGAAACTTTTTTTTATTCATGGCCATTTAACCAAGCAGAAATTTAATGAACTAGTTTTACCGTTACAAAATACCAACTGAAATTTTTCCAGCATAGGGTATTACTGACACAAAACAAATTAAGCTGTCAGAAAACAGGAAAATTGGAATGCAACTACTTATTCAGACACCACATATTTCTTTAACTTGTAATGCCTTGCATATGATAATATACTATCCGATACTGGAAAAGCAAGAGGGTCCGTGAAATTAGTATAAACCTCAAAGCAGTTCAGAATCATCTTTTGATATCACCAGGTAGTATTCTGGATTCATGACATTGTGACTCAGCTACAAGCATTGAAAGCATACATGAAAACAAGGCATGAAAAGTTCTAGTGAGTTTTTCTGGTATGCTGATTCCAAATTTCTCCGGACACATGTGCAAATAAACTTTTCTTACTGAAGAGTAAGTACTATCCAAGACTCAACATAGTAAATTTGATAATAGATAATGTTAACGGCCTGCTAATTGAATATACCAGGAATTTCTTGAGAGTCATCCATGTGATTTATTAAATAATGTACATGTGCAATTAGTTAAGACTTATATTAAGTAGCTTTATGTCTCACTCCATTCAACTGGAGGTGGTTAATTTTACTATAATAAAATTTAATACATGACATGAAATTATCTCTCTTTCTCTCTATGCTGATACATACATGCCTAAAAATGGAATGTCTTGGAACACTATAATGCAATAGACACCTTTAATTTTTTTCACAACTATATTTTTATGACTTGTTGAAGTTGGGGAATTAAATTTTTCTTTGATGATATCAACATTTAAAAATAAGTACATGTTTACCCAGCTACAGAAATCATTTTAGCAATATGAAGCAAAATGCCATCTAAGGATCAGTGTCACAGAACATAGGAATACCATCATTGCTTTCAAACAAAATTCTGAACTAAACAATTAACTGGAGCAGATTTATGTTGAAAATAGAAGACAAATCCAAAAATTATAAGTCTATATGCATTCAGGATGAATATTTTCATAAAGACTACATCACTTCATTGGATCACTTATATCACAGAGAAATATAAATATTGAGTGTCTAAAAAGTAAATAAAAGAATAAATAAAATAATAAGAATAAATAAAATATATATTCATTCATTAAGGATGAATATTTTCATAAAGACTACATCACTTCATTGGATCACTTATATCACAGAGAAATATAGAGTGTCAAAAAAGTAAATAAAAGAGCAATAATGGATATATGGCTAAAATGTGATATGGAAGGTTGAGATCTGGTAAAAAAAAAACCAAAGCAAAATCTGCTTTGAATATTTTAATGAATAAACAATAATACAAATTATGCTAAACATAATGCGTACTGTGTTAAGCAATGTACACTTTAATACAAGTCTCAAGGTAAAGTCTAAGCAGCCCATGAAATATGAAGTGTTTATTTACCTTTATTTTATGTTCCGAAAATATGCACATAAAAAAAATAAAAAACCCTAGTAGTTTATAATAGTCTATTGTTATGGTAATTGAACAAGAATTGGTCACTACTGTGATCTTGCCAATTTTGTGTCAAGTTTTTTAAGCTATAAGTAAAAATGAAAATGTTATATTTTTTGCATGCAAATAACTTCTGGGACTAAAAGTAATAATTATTTTTTCATATCTGAAGACTTACCATATTTAAGGTATATACAATAAACATGCAACACGTCACTGTACAAAGATGATGAATATATCAGGGCAGCTGAATGACAAAATGTAAAAATCTTTACGTTGTATTATGAAATACCTAACAATGATGTGCTTGATGGTGATGTATTTCAAAATGTTTCATTTATCTCCTATGTTAAAACAATGTGATATATAATGATGAGTATATAATCATGAAATTTCCTGAGCTTTTCTATATTGTTTATTTAATTTATTCCCTGAGTAAAACAATCATTTGGATTTCCTAAAGCAAGTAACTTTTAAAATCAGACAAATATACACTAATGAATGTGAAACAGCAACTTGAACAGTATCTGTTGATGAGTATGGAATAATAATTAATACTGAAAATCATATACAGTTTACCATATATATTCACTTTGAAGTCCGGTACAACTGCAAACACTGATCCCAATCACACAAGTCTGAGTCTATGTTGTTTGTTCTACTAATTAATCCTAATAAACTGCATAGACCCAGATCTGCTGGTGCATTATGCAGTGGCATATCAAGGTCTGTGCAGTATGCAACTGAATCCAACTTATAAGCATGTATATATGGTTTGTTCACTTTAAAAAAAATAACCACAACTACTTATTAACAATACACTGATATAATATTAATGTTTCTGTTTCTTGCATTAATTTGTGCAATGAGATCTCATTATTTCAAGAATCATACAAAATATAAAATTAAGGAATTTTATGTCATGATATATTTTATATTATCTCCATCTTACTTGCCATAGGTTACAATTTGACTAGCACCAATTGTAAAACATATACATCTCTAAGTAATCTTACTGTTGTTTGTATATAACAAGTGCAATGTTCTAAATGAAAAAAGTACATGATTTTAATAATTTATTTACAAGCAGACAGGTAGCAGTGAGTGTACAAAAAAGAGGGATGAAACAATGTAACAAATAATGTATGGATACATGTTTTAAAAGAACTTTAGCTACTGTGTTCTACATGTTAAAACTTATGAAATAACAACATATTAAAGTTCTAAAGACAAAATTAATGTTCATTTCAAAATAGTTGTCCTTTTATGATTTCTCTCTCTATAAGATATAAAGAGTGAAATTTAAAAGAAACATTACATTTTGATACAAATATTTGTAAAAGATGTGATTATGTGTGATGTGATTATGATTTTTAATGTAGCTTTTAACAATTTTTTCTGTCATACTGCTACAATGTCTGCAGTGTGGCAGTTTATAGTGATGTCTAGCACTGGGGCATCATTCTGCAGACATGTAGCATTATGTCCCACCCAGTCACATTATTCTGACACCAGGCCAACCAGTCCTAACACTAACCTCTTAATACTGAGCGCCAAGTGAGGCAGCTGCTAGTATTATTTTTATAAGTCTTTGGTATGACTCGACTGGGGATCAAACCCACGACGTCCTGCATCTGAGGAGGATGCTCTAACCACTGGGCCACCAGAAAGTTGTAAAAGATGTATAATTTTATTATAATGATCTATCAGACCTACAACAGGATAGTTATAAGATTATATGACACTCAATATAAGGTTTCTTTAAGACAGGTCCTGATAAAGCTAGTTTTGAGATTATATGAACACTTGATATAAGGTGTTTCCTTAAAACAGGTCCTGACATAGGTAGTTTTGAGATTTTCTCTTCTTTTTTCTTCTTTCTAAAGACTGTATTGTCTTTTGTTTTTCCTAGGCTCATTTTATTATTGTTTTCCATTGTACCAATAATAACTGATAAAGAGAAAATATAATATTCAAATCTTTCATTTTCATATTTATATCAATTTTTTTATATTATAAGAAAAACTTTGTTTTACAAAAAATTAAAGAAATAAAAAATGAATCTCCACTTTGTATGCACTAATGGTATCTCATTATTAAGAAGTTAACAAAGTGAACTTAAATACAATAACAACTTCTCAGTAGAGTTGCATCCCTTAACAAGCAGATATTTACCACCTTGATGGTAGCTGCTTGAGAGAGGATATTAAACAAGAAAATTATAAACTACTAGTCACTAGATAATAAACTTGTGTTTTGGAATGTTCTAAGGAACCAAGTGCTTCATCTGCATCTGTATGTTTGTTTGTATGTACAACCACTGTATCTGAATGTCATTAACCGTCAATCAAAAAAAAATTTTTTTCACCCTTAAGCCCGAGTAGGCTAAGGAAGCAAGACAGATATGACTTTAGTAATATTATCCCCAAATTTCTGCTGTTCATAATATCTGATTTTAGAATATAGCTTTTTAGAAAACTTTCCTTTGTTTACAACAACTGTAAACATGCCTTCTACTTGAGTTCGACAGTAACTCATTACACATCAGTATGTAAACTTTAAACCTACTGTTATAGTATACAAACATCTGAATTCAGCAACAAATGTAGAAGACATGCAACTTAAAAGGGCCAGACAATGGTAGTTTTGAGATTTTCTCTTCTTTTTTCTTTCTGTCACTTTCCTATGCTCATTTTATTATTGTTTTCAATTGTACCGATAATTACTGATAAAGAGAAAATATAGTTTTTAAATCTTTCTTATTTATATCAATTTATTTCTAATAAGAAAAAGTGCTTTTTATGAAAAATTAAAGCAATAAAAACTTAATTTCTACTTTATATGGACTGATGCTATCTCATTATTAAGAAGTTAACAAAATGAACTTTAATGCAATAACAACTTCTCAGTAGAGTTACATCCCTTAACAAGCAGATACTTACCACCTTGATGGGAGCTGCTTGAGAGAAGATATTAAACTAAAAAATTATAAACTACTAGTCACTAGATAAGAAACTAGTGTTTTGGAATGTTCTAAAGAACCAAGTGTCTTATCTGCATGCATATTTGTTATTACAACCCTGTATCGAAGTGTAATTAAACTTCATACAAAAAAAAGAAAATTCTTTGTAGGCTAAACAAGCAAGACAGGAACTCATCAGATATGACTTTTAGTAATATTATCCCCAAATGTCTGCAAGACAGACCTTTAAACTGTAATGATAATGTCAAAGAACTCTGCTTAAACCTTTAACCTGTAACAATAATGTCAAAGAACTATGCTTAAACACACTGCTGCCACATGCAGAATAGTTACTGTTATAATTCACAAAGCTTATGCAGGTGAGATAGTGCTGTGAAAACCTACAGCATTGTTGATGAATTAAAAATCACTCAATTTCAAGTTTCTTCAAAATTTCCATGACAACAAGGTCTCTCTGGAAGACTTGTGACTGCTGCAGACCTACAGAACCTGAAATATTGTTCATCATCATATGATCCACCATCCCTGCATAGGTCACTTCCATATTTGGTTCACACAGGCACACATGACCATTACCGCATTTGGTAAAAACTACTGCCGGTTTTTCTTTGACATTATCTTGATTGGTTTGGTAAACAGATCCATCTTTGTTACAATGATAGCCAAACACTGATGTCTCATCTGGGTTGAGATTGAGTTTCTGAAGGGAATGTTTGGTGGCAGTTAAAGATGCAATGGTCTTTGGTCCATTTTGAGTATTGACAGTAATATCTGAACAACGAAACCCACTCAGATCATTGAACTGGATCCCTGAAAAGAAAGTAGAGAAAGGATTTCATAATAATTACATAGCAATCGTCTTTTGTGATGAACAGTAAATTTGGTTATGTAAATTCTATGAAAACTATGACACAAATGTACAGATAACTTGATGCTGATAGAAAATGGTTACAGGTCAAAATAATTATCTTTGCAAGTTAAACAGAATAGGATGTTGAAATTTTTTTCGCTTTCTCCTAAGTTTAATCCCTTTTTCTAACATATAAATGTGCAATCTATCATTGTTTGTCACACAAGATTCTCCTGTTTCCTCCATGTCAAAAATAACTGAACATAAACATTTGATATGTTGAGGTTACATAGAACACTTGCTGTACAGTGAATATAAAAATAACTAGAGCTATCAGAAATGGCTGACACAAAAGAAAAGGGACCTGCTTACTACAGTGAGCTTAGCAGGACCTTAAAATATTTCTAAATGTCATTTTTCAATCAAAGTACTAGTTAAATTGCTTAAATCCTGGAAAGTTTAACAGTATATATATTGTTTGTCATATTGTTACTACTTTATCTATGCAAAACAATAATATGGTATATTAAATCAAAGCTGTTATTCACACATTTCACTTTTCTTTGAAAATTTTGGCCTCTAAAACTGACAACTAGATTTCTGTATAAAATTATTGAAAACTATAACTGATTGTTACTAGGCATGATGATATGCACGTTTGTCTATGCAGGCAATAATGCAATGAGAAACAAATTTATGTGTTCAATGAATAGTTACCTATGTGGCTCTTTCCATTAGGTGGATACAGCACATGACAACCACTCCCTAGTCCCATGTATGAGCCACCTTGTTCCACATATTTCCTCACCTGGTTGACTAACAAAGAATCTACGGGCATTGTCAGCACCTCTCCTATCACCAGCAGTGCTGCAGATTTTGGGACACCTATAAATAAAGAGTTCAAGTTAAGCATGTGACACCAGAAGTGGTTAACATGTAGGCCAATTTGCTCAGATTTAAGAGATGGTGTTACTCACCAGACCTCCTCAAACAAGAGGCCCAAGTGACATCATTAGACTGGTTGATATCTATTAGCCATATGCACAAGTAGTTGGACAAATGTCTGGATCAGCAGGATACTTTCTGTGGAAATTTATTCCAATACTATTCATAGCACATGAACTGAAAACAGCTGTTTTGCAATTTTTCTATATTTCTGCATCTTCATCCATATTTAATGGCATTTTCAGTATCATTAGTCCAATACTGTGTAGCCTTTACACCTGTATGCTTTCTGTCAAAGTTGGTCACATTCTGTCAAAGAGTTTTTTTACATATAGTTCATCAAATATTTGTCTGCTTTAGCACTCAAGCCATACTTCATGGTCAGCTGGTATTATTTGTAAAAGCTTTCATTCCCTTTACACCATTGTGCTTTCTGTCAAATATGGTCAAAATTCAGTTTAGTGCTTTCTGAACAGAAGTATTTTAATGTTTTTCTATTGATAAAAATGGTGGATAAGTGCTAATTTTAAAATGGCCAATTGTCATAATTTTTTTATTGTTGTTATTGTGGGGCTTAACACCATTTTTCAGCACACGATAGGCTATACATGGCGGCCAATATTAATGGTGGAGGAAGAAACCAGGTAATCACTGGAAAGAACCGACCCACTTGCAAGCTTTCTCTCATATATACACATTTGCCAAATCCTAGACTCAAACTCACGCAGACAGAGGTAAGATGACTGATCCGTAACGGACAGCACTTTAGATCACTCGGCCACTTGGGGCCCCATTTTTTTTTTTTTTATATAATAATATAATTTCATTTATATGAAAGTCCAAAATGGTAAAATCAAAAGATTTGATCAGGAACTTTCATTTCAAATAAACTCAGGATTTTCATCAACTCAATATTTTTACTGGTATGTAAAGTTTGCAATAATTAACCTTTTGCAGTAGTGTAATATTTGTCCCAATTATATTATATATATTATTATTTCTTTTCATACTTTAATATGGGAAATTAAAATATATTGTTTTTGGTACAAGATGAAATATATCCAGTATTTATACAGGTAAAGAAATGTTTTTTTTTATAAACCAAATTTGTTCCAGAATTCAAGCTAAGAAGTTTAAACTCCCTCTTCAAGCACAAACACCCTACCCCACTTTTGTAAGTTCACCTCACTTTCATAGGCATACCAATCAGTGAATTAAGAGGGTGGTAGGATTATGTAGAAAATTACATTCTGTAAACTATTTCATCATATCTGATCGAAAGTCCCATACAGCAACACATCATTGTAGGTTTATCATTTTTGTCAAGGAAGTAAGGGACAATAGCTTCAGCAAGACATAAATGGCATCTAATCAAACTTCTGTATCAAAGATTAATTTCCATACATGAAATGTAAGTCAGTTTCTATTATTTGTTTTAGCTCACAAAGTATTGTTTTTGGTTTCTGCAGGTAGTTTTTGTGGGCTTACACAATCTAGCATCACATATAAGGATGTTTTTCACATGTGAAAATATAAGAATGAAAAATATAGAAAATTATTTGGTGAATAAGTTGCTACATTTCACACTTAAGAGCACACACATATACATGCAATGTAGATATAAACATGGAACACATTACTAATAAGAGGACACTTACCAGCCATCTGTCTACTTACCCAACTTAAACATTTATTTTGGGACTGGAGCACTAAATACAGATTCTATTCCTTTGGGTTGAGAAAATGTGTTTGTAAACACCTATAAGAAGCATGGTAAAGACAGACAAGAGTTTCTCATGGCCCATTTTTTAAAGTTTCACTGAATAAATAAATACTAAAGGATATTCTACAAAAAATGTCAAAGAAAAAAGAACTTCTTGAGAATTCAATACAAGGTATTTATTTGCTTCAGTCTGTGTAATGTATATTAAATTTACACTATTACAAAACTATGGTCTTAAAATAAGTAATAGACAAGAGTGAGAAGTGACAATCTTTGTAAAATTCAACAAATAATTTATTTTCCTAGAATACAAAGTGAAAAATGTAAAAAGAACTTAAGTATGCCAACAGTCTTTTGCTTAATCATAATAATACAATCCAAGAATATATCCTTATTTGAATTTCACTATAATTTCCTGTAAATGTCTCTTTCCAAGAATATCATTTTAGATGATGAACTAGTATTTGAGTGAAAAATAATTTGAATAAGTAAATTAATGGATCAGTGGTACATCTGGACATTCAAAACTATTGGAATTCATTCAGGAACTTCTATACTTCTGGTCTCATGATAGGTCATTAATATAGTTTAAGACCTAAAGTCATAACATCTGAAAATAATCAGACTCTTCTGTATGAAGAATGAACACAGAACAGCCCCTTGACCCATAAACAATGCAGACACAAATATGCAAAAAAAGAATTCACCCCACTGAGACTTTAAATATGTTACAGCTTGCCAAGTATGAAATTGTATCTATTTTTGTGTTCACAAAGAGTGCTTGGCAATGGCTGAAAAATCCTCATGTCTGATCTGCATCATGTTCAAAGTGGATGACAAATTATAGTAAATATATATGACGGTCACTAAGAGAATAATCCTTTTTTGTTTTACATGTATATTGATTTTGATTCTGTAAAAAAGTAATCTTACCATCTTTCTGAAAAAATCCATCACTAATCAGTTGTACATCATAAACAGATCTGTCGACAAGGGCATTGAGTGTATTCCAAAGCTCTTTTTTACTCCAATTGACTGCATAAGTCCCACTGTAAATATACACAGTCTTTGACACATAAGGTCTCACGGAGATGGTATTGAAAAATCCTTCCCAAACCTCTGTATCTTCAGACCCTGCAGACATCAAAACATATTTATCAAGTGACAGAAACATCAGATTTCAGATTTTGCAAAGACAGGACACTGAGCAGGAACCGTTGATGCATAAGTTACAAAAGTATTATATGATCATACAGTAAGCTAGAAAAGGAAATGTGTAAAATAATAAATTAAAAATCTTAAAATATGCTATGTGAATAATGGATATATTTGAGTGTCCAAAACAATATATAATTAGTTAAGAATTAAAAAAAAAAAATGAGAATGAATATCAAACAGTGTTATATTCAATTGATCATCAGATTGTGATAATAAAGTTGTCAATTTTTTGTAACAATGAATGCATGTTACAAGGTGTATTCTAAGTGGTTTACATAATTAAAGCAGGATTTATCAGATGGTTTCACCATTATGACCTCATGTCCCATGCTATTTAAAAAAAAAAAAAGAAATGGGATTTTCAAAGTAAAGTTTTGAGCTTTTCAATGAATCAAGTATTTTCCCTAAGTAAACAAGTATGATGTTTGTGTTCATGTAAAATAAAAACAGTGATATAAAGTTGCAAACTCAGTTATATGGGGCAATTATCTAAGCAAAGAAAATACAGGTAAAACTTGTTTTTTATGACCCACTATTAATGTCTCCAAATCCTAAAATATGACATTGTTATCACCTTTGTAAATGTTTTTGAAAGCATACAACTTTGAGGATGTGTGGTGATCAAACTACTTAAGTCATATAATTAGTACTTTGATATGCAAAACTGAAAAGAACATAATCCCAGACTGGTTCCTTATTCATAGCCAGCATATGGTAAACCTTCCTCTTTTGACTTGGACTGTGACTACTGGTCATTCAAACAGGAAGAGAGGAGGTAATCACTGCTCTTCCCTGTCTTTGGGAAGATTAGACTGACTCCTATTTATCACCAGCAATTTAACTCTCTTGAGGATGTGCTGATCATCCCTGCTGGGAAAAATGTTGCTCACCTTCAGTCACTGGCATGCTTCTAAGTTCGTGAATTGTCAGAGATCTATCTCCATCTGGCCCTGATATTAGAATGAGATTCAGGAACCCCAGGTCTTTTGAGCGATCTTTAGCTATGGAGATTTCTCCTGGTCTATGTTGCTAGGGATGCAGACTTCATTTTAACTGTAAGTGATTGACAACCTTCCTGAGAATGGAGTAGGTCATCCAAGAGTGAAGAGAAGGAACAGGGACCTTTCTTCCTCCCAAGATAAAAGTGGCAATTTTCCGTCAAGTCCTAAACCTCATCCATCCAGCAGCAATAAAAAGCACATGCATCCATGTGTGTACATATTGTACATGTGTGTACATATTGTATATGTGTGAACATATTGACATGTGTGTACATATTGTATGTGTGTACATATTGTACATGTGTGTACATATTGTATATGTGTGTACATATTGTACATGTGTGTACATATTGTACATGACAGGCATATGGGGTGAGGGTGCTAAAGAGGCCAAAAATGGATTGGTGATACTTACCCAATTCAGGTACAATCAAAGCCAGAATGAAAACAAAAACATGACTAATGCAATAAGTGGGGACAAAAGACATTTAAAAGGGTTAAAGATAGCAACAATGGCGAAATTCATTGAGTGTCTTGTTGCACATGTACTTGCACAGTAGTCCAAGGAAAAAGGAAGATAGTCCACATGATGACTATCAATATGAAATCAGACTGAGAATATTTTTTTATATATGCTCTGAGAAAAGGAATCAAAGCAAATGCAACAGGCAATGTATTACTGCTAATTAAACCTTGCGTACAGCTCTTTGTCACACACATTATTAAGACATAACTAAAATATTGATTTTAGAGAAACTTTATCATTCAATTTGGTGGATTCCTAGAAGCTATGGTGGTATAGTGGTATTCCAGACTTACAACTGGAAATGTGTGGCACAGCGGATAGCATGCTGGATCTGCAACTGAAAGTTGTGGCATAGTGGTTAGCATGCTGTACTTGCAACTGAAAGAATGTAGCATAGTGGTTAGTATGCTTTACTTGCAACTGAAAGAGTGTGGCATAGTGGTTAGCATGCTGGAATTCCAACTGAAAGAGTGTAGCATAGTGGTTAGTATACTTTACTTGCAATTGAAAGAGTGTAGCATAGTGGTTAGTATGCTTTACTCGCAAGAGTGTAGCATAGTGGTTAGCATGCTTTACTTGCAATTGAAAGAGTGTGGCATAGTGGTTAGTATGCTTTACTTGCAATTGAAAGAGTGTAGCATAGTGGTTTGCATGCTGGAATTGCAATTGAAAGAGTGGGGGTCATTATCCTACTATCAGATCAACATGAGTTGGTTACGTGTGTTTATATGCAAAACACTTTACTCCAATTGCCTTGATATTAATCAACCTACTTGTGTTGCAGATGTGAGTGAGCCCAGAGTTGCAGTCAGGGACTGTTAATCTTGTGATGCTTCAAAAGAATGTGGTGCAGTCCTCAACAGGTCTTTGCAGTGATCAAGCTAGGACCTGGACATCTTCAAGTCAAAGAGTAGGCAGATGAAGAGGATCTGACAGGAAACTGCTGAATCAGAGATCACTGCTCTTCTCTGTCTTTGGGAAGATTAGACTGACTCCTATTTATCACCAGCAATTTAACTCTCTTGAGGATGTGCTGATCATTCCTGCTGGGAAAAATGTTGCTCACCTTCAGGCACTGGCATTCTTCTAAGTTTGTGAAGTTAGAATAATAAAGGTTAGAATGTTGAACTTGCAATTGAAAGAATGTGGCATATTATTTAGCATTCTGGAATTGCAACTGAAAAAGTGTGGCATAATGGTTAGTATGCTGGAATTCCAACTGAAAGAGTGTGGCATAATGGTTAGTATGCTGGAATTCCAACTGAAAGAGTGTGGCATAATGGTTAGCATGCTGGAATTCCAACTAAAAGAGTGTGGCATAATGGTTAGCATGCTGTACTTATAATTGAAAAACTGTGGCATAGTGGTTAGTATGCTGGAATTCCAACTGAAAGAGTGTGGCATAGTTGTTTGCATTCTGTACTTGCAATTGAAAGAGTGTGGATCATTATCCTACCATCAGATCAACCTGGGTTGGTTACAACCTGTGTTTATGTAAAAAAAAAACTATACTCCTATTGCCTTGATATTAATCAGCCTACTTGTGTTGCAGATGTGTTTGAAAAAGGATCAAAACTAAATTCTTACCCTGCAAAAGAATTCCCCAATTATCAGATATTCCCTTCACTTTGCAGATGGTTTTCTGTGTCTGGTTACTTATGACTTTGACAAGATCACCTGGGGCAAATTTTTGGTGCTGAGTGTATAGTTCCATCAATTCAGCACGACTTTTTGACAGGTACACTTCTAAATGATTGGAAATGCTTGCAAAAAGTTTCTCTCTACAAACTGAGGTACCATTAAGTTCAGTCATGATATTTGTGGCAAATGGGGAGAAGTTGTTCTGGCGCCGAATATCTCCATTTACATTCAAGCCTATCCCAAGTATGTACAAGATCTTCTTTGCACCCACTGAAATATACAACAAAATTAAATGCATTGTTTTATCAATAAAATGGATACAAGGTCTGTAGCTTAGATGTGTGGGAAATTCATGAATACATGATCATCCAAAAGAAAAATACAGATCATAATGCAACTAGAGAATATTACAATTTTAAAAACTGACTTTTATTTATTTTATATCAACTGCCATATGACAAGTGGATAGCACAGCTAAGCACTCTTTCATGATTTACCTGGATGAATCCCCAAACACATCACCATGTAAATCTTATGTAATTTTCCCTTCTCTTTACAATATCCCTCTCCTATCGGCATGTCACATTGAAAGAGTGTGTTATTCAAAATAAATATGGTAGCTATATTCTACATCATCTCCTTAAGTAATATGGAGATATATCCATTACTAATTTATTTATGTCTGGTCAAAGAAATCTTCTTTGCAAGTAGTAGCACAGTGGACTGAATCAGTTGGGGGGATTTAAAGACTTATACAAAAGTTAGTTGGTTTTCCTTAAATTGTGCCAACATTTAACCTGTTAAGATCAATTTATATAAAGGAAAAAAATCTGCTGTGAAATCAATGTTGTTGTAGGTATAATGCCATTTTCAGCACAAGATGGACCATATATGGCAGCCAGTATAACTGGTGGAGGAAGAACCCTTGAAAATGCCAGGATGAATCATTGTTGCATGAGAAATTACTGGTAGGCTTTCTCACATAGCCATCTTAGCCAAGCCTGAGACTCAAACCAATGCAGGCAGAGATGAGATGGCAGTGATCCAGAATGGTGAGTGCTTTAGATCACTCGGCCACTTTGGGGCCCCCGTGAAACTGATGTTAAACCAGAGCTATTAGCAATGGGTGCATCTAAATGGACCCCATTCACTATACTTATCTCAACAGGGCACTTTGGTGAAAACCCCATGTTAAGATTAATTCAGGTCACCATCACTGCCATAAGTAGGCATATACCATACACTGGATATACTTGCTTATAGGTCAAGTCAAATTGCAAACAACAAAGATCCAGATCTGAATGAGGCTATATTAAGCTGTGTCCATTCCTGATTTCTGTTACTTTGCTCTGTGTTGGCATTGTGATTGGGGAATTTGTTTTATTTACAGATACATTCTAATAGGTAAAGAATTCAGGGACACAGTAGTAGTCTGTAAAAGAGTGAATCAACTTGATAATTGGCAGGATAATTTAGTTTACAGTAGCTACAGATTATACAGCCTGAATGTCTTGAAAGAAATAGCACCTGAACTTTTTTCTGTCTACCTGCATATCTTTGGATCTAATTATTAGTTGTGAGGCCCTGGATGGCCAAGTGGTTTAAAGTGCTTACAGATCTCTCACTTCTCAACTGATCTCTCTCTGTCGGTTAGAGCCTTGATTCTAAAATGCTGAGTATGTGTGAAAGTTTGCCTGTGGTGTTCTATTGGCAGGTGGTTCTTCCTGGATTTTTCCTCTACCAATGATACTGCATGCCACTACAGCTATCATTTGCTAAAAAATGTTAAACCCCACAAACTCAAAACCTAATTATCTATCAACCTACATGTTATCTACATGTCTATCTATCCTTCATTCTTTTGTTCTATTTATTACCTTTTACCTGTATAAATAAAGACTACTTAACTATAAAACCACACCTGTCTGGTTCCCTAAGTGTCAATATGCACACAAGTCTGACTGCATTTTAAAAATTAGCACTACACTTTAATCAAGCACAATACATACCTATAACTTCTCCCTTATATTCAGTAAGTGTCCCTTGAAGTTTGTGACCTCTAACCCAGAGGTCATTTAAACACTTTACAGTGACACCTTGGACCCCTAGCTCTGTAACAGAAGCCAATGTAGCAAGGGATGCTGCAATGTCAATGTCATTCTCTACCCTGTAGTCAGGGTATGTGATGCCCTATAATTGATTGAAAAAGTTGAATTACATAACTTCAAATGACTTGAAAAAGCATTTTAAAAATCAATAAATAGACAAGAAAATCAATATATAAACTAGAAATCAATATTCAGAGATGACAATTAATATATAAACAAGAAAACCAATATATAAACAAGAAAATCAATATAAACACAAGAAAATCAATGTATAAACAACAAAATCAATGCATAAACAAGAATATCAATGCATAAAAAACAAAAAAGAAATCAATATATAAACAAGAAAATCAATAAATAAACAAGAAAATCAATACATAAACAAGAAACATATATTGCAATCCCTGCAGTTTTAGCTTACACATGTTTCAATAGACTTGTGATTACTGAGCAGATTTTATTTTCATATTTATGTTTATTACATGTAAAAGCATACAGTCAACATTATAAATTCCAAGAGTGAAAAGAAATCACAAAGTAATGTGGTGATTTATGGCTTGAAATCTCTGCTTGCCCAAGGCTAATAAATTTCCAGTTGGACTTTTAGTTTTCATATTTTCAGTTGTCCGATGTGCAGTAAAGTTTCAGTTGTTGCCAATCTGTTAATGATGAGTCTGCAGGACCATTGAATCCTCAATCTACTAGTCCTAGTGGATACACAGAAACTGGTTAAATTCTAGACCGGTGTTTTCTTTTTTACTTTTCGTGAGATTTCATATTTTTAAGACTTAAATAGTAGAACCATGTATACACACTTTTAAGCAGAGAAACTGAATTTATCAATTGGTGGAATCTTGAAAAATAACATAGGGTCTAGGTTCCTGGAGCAATTGAATAACCTCTTGAACATATTTTTTTCCTGTATACTGCCATATGTACCTGCTTATAAGTCCAATCCATCTGCAAATTGCACAGACCTAGGTCTGCTGTCACATAATTTGCCAGCAAATCACTGAGCAGTTTGACAGGAGTAATCAGAAGAACAGACTTGGAAATGCACACACATTATGCTACAGCAGATCAGGATCTTTGTATTTTGCAGTTTGAGTTCACTTATAAGCAATTAATACAGTAATTCATCTAGTCATACATGCAACATTATATGGCTACAAAGTGTGAACCTCAATAGATTCCAAGCTTAGACAAATTGAATTCCCCAATGGGAAACAATTCATTGACAATGCCAATAATGGTCTCCCTTTTCATTCATTGGCACTGAATTCATATGGATCAGCCCAAATTGTTACTGCATATCAATTATTCATTTTTCACAATGTAACATTTCATTATGGAAAATAATCACTTTAATTAAAACACCTTTCTGGAGTAAAATATTTCTTTGATTATACTTACCCAAAATAATATATAAAACAAACATCCACCTTTCTAAACAGCCATGTCAAAAAATTACTACCTCTCAAATCCAGCTGTCCAAAATCCACTAAGTTTCAAATCCAGTCCTGTAGAAAATCTACTTCTCAAATCCAGCCATATCCAAAATCCACTACCTCTCAAATCCAACCCTATCCTAAATAAATTACTTCTTAATTCCAGACTTGTCCTAAATCCATTACCTCTCAAATCCAGCCCTGTTCAAAAACCACCAAAAAAGAGCACTGTCCAAAATCCACTACAGCTGTCTAAAATATACTTCATCTTAAATCCAGTCCAATACAAAGCCATTACCTTTCAAATCCAACCTTGTCCAAATTCTACTACCTCTGAAATCCAACCCTGTCCAAAAAAAATACCTCCCAAATAGAGCTCTTTCCAAATTCACTTCCTCTCAGATCCAGTCCTGTCCAAATTCTAATACCTCTCAAATCCAGCCCTATCCAAAAACCACTACTTCTCAAATTGGGCCCCGAGTGGCCGAGTGGTCTAAAGTGCAGTCCGTTATGGATCACTGCTATCTCACCTCTGTCTGCATGGGTTCAAGTCTAAGATTCAGCGAATCTCTCTTATGTGAGAAAGCTTGCCAGTAACTTCTTGTGGTCGGTGGTTCTTTCCGGTGATTTCCTGGTTTCTTCCTCCACCATTAATACTGGCCACCATGTATCGTGTGCTGAAAAATGGCGTTAAAACCTACAACAACAGCAACCTCTCAAATCAAGCCCTTTCCAGAATCCACTACATCTCAAATCCAGCCCTGTCAATTATGACGATGTTAGACAACTGAAGTGCAAAATAATAATCTACAATAAGAGTAAGATTGTGTTCATTTATTCTATGGTTTTATCAGCACTTTTAAGACATTAATGGTCATGCATAGAAAATGGCAGCTATGTACCTTTCCCAAAGTCACCCTCAGGCAGCTGAACTGAGTTGGCATTAGTGGGTATTGAATCCAGGACTTTTGGATCCTTAGTCCAATGCTCTGCCAACTGAGCTATTGTGATAGGATTAAGTAAGAAAACCCCCTAGTGAGAAAACTTGCTCAAATAAGTGAAAAGGCACAAAGTGAAATGTAATTGCAAGACTGCTTATAAAGATGTGTTCATTGGGGAAGAATGAAAGAATGTGTCACTGTTGATTGATAGGATTTGACACCAATCAGAGACCACTCAGCTAATTTCTGCAATGTTAAGCAAATGACTTGTTAGCACTGTTATTGCTGAAACATACCAAAACAATAGTGTAAATAACTTATTTTTTCAGCTTGGGAAGGCTAGATTTGTAATTTAGTGGATGAATTCCTAACATATCATGACTGAGTAGTGTTTTTAAAGGAGGGAAACCTGAAGGCAGACATTTTTTTTTATTGATGTGCCCTCTCTGGGTGACTGAATTTAAGCAGAGCTACCAGGTTCATTTGGGGGTTTGGGGGCCCCTAGTGGCGGAGTGGTCTAAAGCGCTCTCCATTAGGATCACTGCCATCTCACCTCTGTCTGTGTGGGCTCGAGTTGAGTGTTGAGTTGTTGAATGTGGATATGTGAGAAAGCTTGCCAGTAGCTTCTCATGGGTCAGTGGTTCTTTCCGTGGATTTCCTGGTTTTTTCCTCCACCATTATTACTGGCCGCCATGTATAGCCTATCGTGTGCTGAAAAATGGCGTTAAGCCCCAAAACAACAACAACAACCATGTTCATTTGTTTGGGTAGCAATCTAGACTGCTGCACATACATGTATTTGAATAGTGTATACTATTTAGGAAACAAAACAATTTTTACATAAACCTGAAAGTACTTTATGTCCTTCTCTAAAAGGGTGAGAATGAAAGAAATGGAAAGTTAGATTTATGAAAAGAACCTGTATTTTGTCCATGTAGAGGATGTAAGACATATATAAGTTGCCATAACTCTTGAGTTCCCACTGACTATCTTTAGAACTTCTACCATTGGTCTGGGTCTCTGCTATAAATACTGTGCCATGAGGATAACCTGTTATAGAAAAAAAACAAAAAAACATCAATCACATGGTTACTAATGCAAAAGGAAGGTACATCATAAACTGGCCATTCAATTAAGATCTGATCTTCAGCATCCTGGATAAACAATTTAGTTAGAATAATCATTTGTCTTTATTGTTTCATTTAGATACTTCAGTTAGATACTTCAAGTTCTGCAATTAGTTTTGATTACATAAAAGCTATTTATAGCTATTTACAAGCTATTTACATATACAGCTATTAACACTTAATTCCAAAAATCAATAACCAACATCAATTTTTAAGTGCATTTAAGAAAAATAGACATAAATTAAAATGAATCTAACTTTTTCACATTATTTTACAGGGGAAGGCATGTACTGAGTTTGTGAGTGTGCAATAGAAGATAAATTTACAGGCACTAAGAATGGAGTCCAGGACCATCATATTATTTAATGTACAGAATGTAGATGGAAAAACAATATATATGTTTTTAAGAACTAAACTGGGCATAGTTGCTTATATGAAGAGAATAACATATTTTACTGAATGGGTGAACATCTCATTATTGATACTGTACCAGCTGCAAAAATTAAACATCTGTTAATCACTTGGAACAAGCAAAATTTCTTTTTATTTGATCCTCAAACAAGTAAGCTAGCTAAAGTATGTAACAACTTAAAGAACTGATTCTTAGAGTTGAGTGTCATCTCTTCACCATTTACATTCTGCATCATTTTATGTACACTCAAACAGAAAATATAAATATTAACCTAACTCTTATCCTCCTAATTATAGGTAAGAAAGCACACACACAAAGAAATATAAATGGAAGAAAAGCATCAAAATTCATAGTGGGATTTGAACTTGGTTCTCTTGCTTGACAGGTCGACAAGCTATCACTCTAATAAGCAAATAACATGGTTGATGAAATTCTTTGGTCAATATGTTAACAATGCCAGCTTAAACAAGTGCTTCAAAGGAACTAAAATATCAGGTAATTATGAAATGTTTTTCTCTTATAAAATACACTTATTAATATAATATAAATAAGCAATAAAACTGCATCCAATACATAAATAACATTGACCATACATTACTTTCAGATCCATTGTCAAAAAATTTGAAAAGACCCATGGATTAAATGGCAATTTCTTTCTAGATCAACATCTCAGAATGATTATAATTACTACTGTATAAGCTCACAGTTTTATTTAAAATTTGTTGCGATGAAGTATGATCTTCAACTATTTTGAAATTTCTTTTTGCAGTGAAAAAATTGTCTTAAGGCTGAATAATCATTTGCTGACCAGGGCAAATGATCTTGATTGACAAGGAATAAATGAATAACAATTGTGAATCAGTTTACCAATGTTAAAGCTACTGTTTAGTGGAATTCAATGCCTTTGACAGAATATGTATCTCTTAAATTACATGAACAGATCAAAGACTTGAGATGTGCTTACTAATTACAGTTTATGATTGCAGACAATTTTAAAATTTCTAAGACAGAATGGGTCACACAAACTAATGAACAAAGGCAAAGTCAAAAAAAAGCTTCACTATTAGATGGACATTCAGAAATCAAGGCACTGAAGACACATGGAAGAAAATTTGGATAAAGAAAACAGAAATAAAAAAACAAAATGACACTGATAAAAAAAGACCAAGGCCAAAAAAAAAGATCATGTTATCAATTAAACACAAATCATAGGGGCTACTATTAGATTACAATGTGTTATTTAACAGGTATATTTCAATTAACACATGATTATTTTAATGATATAAAACCTAAACATGAATAGTTATCAGTTCTAAGCACCCTGCACACATAAGAAGAATTTGTACACATAAGAAGAATTTGTACACATAAGAAGAATTTGTACAATTATTCACTTTATTACATTAATTTTAAAGTGGGATTGTGATAGTAAGCAAGCATTAGGGAAAGTAAGAAAAAAAAAATCAAGTAACAGCAATTTTTTCATTGATTTTCATAATTCTTCCTTTTATTTTATACAAAGCTTGGTCAGCTATGGAGAATAGGAAGGCAGGAATCCTGCTTAATGGCTAGAAGATACTTCAACACACTCACAATGTTAAGCTAGCCAAAATTAGTATCAGTCATTTTGTAACTTGTATACCTGGTATATTCTGTATGTATGTATGTATGTATGTATGTATGTATGTATGTATGTATGTATGTATGTATGTATGTGTGTGTGTATGTATGTATGTATGTATATATGTATGTATGTATGCATGCAGGCATGCATGTAGGTAGGTATGTATGTATGTGTGCTAATTTTCAATTTTTAATACTAATAAGACTAATATCTATAAGTTTTTGATTATTTCTGTAATGCCGAATGTACAGAAATGCATATACTAGCAATTGTCCATTTATTTTAATGAATGAATTTCTTTTATATATTCATTCTTTGTTTCATATGGACATATGTTGAGGTAGTACTTATCAGTTCAACTGATATCAGGAATGTGTTTCTAGCATTATTTGTATAATGTTTATCAATATTTATGTGTTAGATGATATATTTTAAAATTATAAAATATGTTGTTACAACTCTATGGTCTTAAAACTAAGTAAAAGTTTGAAAACCAACATGTTTTGTAAAATTTGACATTTATATTTCTCTAAAATAGAAAACAAACATTTAAAAAGAACTTACAGTATTGCGGCTTAAATCCCAAATATCACCAGTCCTTAAGAATAAAAGTCTAATTAAATTCCAATGGTGTTCCAAAACAGTTTCAGTTGTGAAAATAATGAGGGTGCCTGTGATGTGGAGATGTCCCAACAGTCTTTTGATGAATCCTAATAATATAATCCATGTCTGGATTCACTATAATTACATGGTAATGTTCAGGATGAATCCTAATAATATAATCCATGTCTGGATTCACTATAATTACATGGTAATGTTCAGGATGAATCCTAATAATATTATCCATATCTGGATTCACTATAATTACATGGTAATGTTCAGGATGAATCTTAATAATATAATCCATGTCTGGATTCACTATAATTACATGTTAATGTTCAGGATGAATCCTAATAATATAATCCATGTCTGGATTCACTATAATTACATGGTAATGTTCAGGATGAATCCTAATAATATAATCCATATCTGGATTCACTATAATTACATAGTAATGTTCAGGATGAATCCTCATAATATAATCCATGTCTGGATTCACTATAATTACATGGTAATGTTCAGGATGAATCCTAATAATATAATCCATGTCTGGATTCACTATAATTACATGGTAATGTTCCAGACCAAGAATATTATTGCTGAGCACTTTGTATTTCCAGCAAATCATAATTTGAATAAGCAATTCCACCCAATGAACACAAACTAAAATGATTCTGATATAGATGTCATTGCAAGAATAATTCTTTTTTCAAGCAAACATTATCTAAAAGCTAAGACACAAAAACAGGACCAGGATGAGGGTCAAAATCCCATTTCTATAAAAGCCTAGGCTGTCAGCAAGATAAAAATCTGTTGCAGTGTGTGTGTGTGTGTGTGTGTGTGTGTGTGTGTTGGATTTTTAAAGTGGCTTCCAAACATTTTTCAGTCATATCACTATGTGTAGCAGTTAATAGTGATGTCTAGCACTGGGCATCATGATGTATATATGTAGCAGTCTCTTTATTCTGACACCAGGCTGACTAGTCCTAACATTAAACTCTTAATGCTAAGTGACAAGTGAGGCAGTTGTTAGTACCATGTTTATAAGTCTCTGGTATGACTAAGTCAGGGTTCAAACCTCATAACCTCTCAAATCTGAAGTGAATTCTCTAACCAATAGGCCACTGAAGCAGTCCAATATCTATTACAAAAATTATAATAAGAAACATGGTAAACATCAGGTAGACCAGGTTATTCCAAGGAGGAATTCCAATATCCTATACTCAGATTAAGATAAACCTGTTTACATTAATAATGATCTGAATATTTAGTCAATACTGAGAAAATTTCTGCTATGTATTATGTTGTTTACCAAAATGAAAGGATCTATTCACAATGAACTTGATTCAGGATAAGGAAAGTTACAAATTAAAATTATACATAAGACATGATGATAAGATAAACCTCTATTTCTTTCTAACCTGTTTGTGTTCTCTTCATCGGACATTGGGGGAAAAGGAACAGCCTTGATATTTAAAACACTTTGGCAATTACTGTTTGTCTCTACAAAAGTTCTACACTACAGTTTACATGGTTACAGTTGCTCTAATACTATCTATATCTCCATCATTGATTCTATTATACCCTAATAAGTCCCTTTTTGAAGTTTCTCTATTAAGATCCCAACTCAAATCTTGTATCTCCTAACTCTATCTGTTTTCCATGTCTTTGTGTATTCTCACACCCAGATTTTCTCTTCATATATATATATATATATATATATATATATATATATATATATATATATATATATATATATATATACTATATCACTCACTAATTCCCATTTCCCTTTCATACAGAATATGATTGGCTAGCTAAATGAAGGACCATACCAGAAGTGGATGTGCTTCACTAGGATTTATCATGATGATGACACATAAGAAAATCATGCCTGAATCGGACAAACTTGTGCTGATTATATTTTCCAAATTCTCACTCCCTAGTTTCCTTGTTAAATTAACACCTGATCTTAGTAAATATTGACTGTGTTACATTCTGACAATTCTGAGGTGTACATTTTATCTTTTTCCCCCACACTAAAATCCCATGGTTAATACCTCCTTGAACAGTGCATGTCAATCGCTCTGAATCATGTGTAACTATATGCCTGTGCAGAAATGTCAATTTTGCAAGAAGCATTTCAACTTTTTATATTATTAATATTACTAAAATAATAAGTAGATTTCTTAAGTCTTGGACATGGCAAATGTGGTCAGGAGAGAAGCTTGCCATTAGCTTAATTCTCATGTGTCAATAGTTCTTAATGGAGATTTATTGAGTTTCTCCTCCACTAGGCATATAAATCAGACCCTCCCTCATGATTATATTGATCTGAGTATAGGGACTAATATTACCTATTCATTGAAACAACCAAATGTCTATGGACATTTTTCGCTGCACACATCAGTGTATATTTTATACACTTACCAGCATTTCTCTCAGCTGTGGAGCTATAACTGGCTGAAGGTTTCTTTTGGTGTCATGTACATAATATTTCTGGAGAAAATCTTATGTTTGGTGACTTGTAAATCCATGTGGAATACCACAACTCCATGTCCTGTGGCCATTTTGAATTTTGTGCTCAATATGACTGTTACCAATTACCAGTATGTGTCTAAAATGTACACAGGATTTGCAGGCAGCAAAATTGCACATTTTAATGAACAGGGGGATTTCAGACCCACATAACGTTCATGAGTATCAACACACATTAGGGGTTGATTTATAATACTAGTCCTCCACCAGTAATAGTAGACCCACACATTTTAATGAACAGGGGGATATCAGACCCACATATCATCCATGAGTATCAACACACATTAGGGGTTGATTTATAGGACTCCACCAGTAATAGTAGACCCACACATTTTAATGAACAGGGGGATATCAGACCCACATATCATCAATGAGTATCAACACACATTAGGGGTTGATTTATAGGACTCCACCAGTAATAGTAGACCCATATCCATCAGTACCAATGCAAATTTGAGGAACTGATTAATTGGACTAGTCCTCCACCAATAATACTGGTTTAATGTATAGTTTGTTTGTTTGTTTGTTGTTGGGCTTAACGCCATTTTTCAGCACACGATAGGCTATTCATGGCGGCCAGTAATAATGGTGGAGGAAGAAACCGGGAAATCACCAGAAAGAACCACCGACCCACGAGAAGCTACTGGCAAGCTTTCTCACATATCTACATTAGCCGAATCCTAGACTCGAACACACGCAGAGGTGAGATGGCAGTGATCCGTAACGGACATCGCTTTAGACCACTCGGCCCCCTAGTTTAATGTATAGCCTATCTTGCACTGAGAAATGGCATTAAACCCAAAAAACAATTAATTATGTATACTTGTATTAACTGTATACTTATAAAACAGAGTGAAGAGGTTGTGGTATATTCAAAGTCAATTTTTGGAATTTTCATGGCTGATTGTGTTAGATACCAGATGTCAGATTGTGGTCCATAGAAAATGATCATGGTAAATTTTCATGGCTGATTGTGTTAGACACAAGATTATCATGGCTGATTGTGGTATATACAAGATGATCATGGTAAATTTTCATGTCAGATTGTATTAGATACAAGATGATCATGTTAAATTTTCATGACTGATTATGGTAGATACAAGATGATCATGGTAAGTTTTCATGGCTGATTGTGGTGGATACAAGATGATCATGGTAAATTTTCATGGCTGATTGTGTTAGATACAATATGATCATGGTAAATTTTCATGGCTGCTTGTAGTAGATACAAGATGATCATGGTAAATTTTCATGTCAGGTTGTTTTAGATACAATATGATCATGGTAAATTTTCATGGCTGATTGTGGTAGATACAAGATGATCATGGTAAATTTTCATGTCAGATTGTGTTAGATACAATATAATCATGGTAAATTTTCATGGCTGATTGTGGTCAATACAAGATGACCATGGTAAATTTTCATGGCTGATTGTGGTCAATACAATTTGATCATAGTAAATTTTCATGGCTGATTGTGATAGACACAAGATGATAATGGTAAATTTTCATGGCTGATTGTGGTCAATACAATTTGATCATGGTAAATTTTCATGGCTGATTGTGGTAGATACAATATGATCATGGTAAATTTTCATGTCAGATTGTGTTAGATACAAGATGACTGTTAAATTTTCATGGCTGATTGTGGTAGATACAAGATGATCATGGTAAGTTTTCATGGCTGATTGTGGTCAATACAATATGATCATGGTAAACTTTTATGGCTGATTGTGGTAGATACAAGATGATTATGGTAAATTTTCATGTCAGATTGTGTTAGATACAATATGATCATGGTAAACAAGATGATCATGGTAAATTTTCATGGCTGATTGTGGTCAATACAATTTGATCATGGTAAATTTTCATGTCAGATTGTGCTAGATACAAGATGACTGTTAAATTTTCATGGCTGATTGTGGTAGATACAAGATGATCATGGTAAGTTTTCATGGCTGAATGTGGTCGATACGAGATGATCATGGTAAGTTTTCATGGCTGATTGTTGTAGATACAAGATGATCATGGTAAATTTTCATGGCTGATTGTGGTTGATACAAGATCATGGTAAGTTTTCATGGTTGATTGTGATAGATACAAGATGATCATGGTAAATTTTCATGGCTGATTGTGTTAGATACAAGATGATCATACTAAATTTTCATGGCTGATTGTGGTCGATACAAGATCATGGTAAGTTTTCATGGCTGATTGTGATAGATACAAGATGATCATCAGTGTATCCCCCAGGAGTGTAAAACTGAGGGTAAAAAAAACCCCCATTGGTGTCAAAACTGGGGGGTCAAACAAAAAATCTGGGGGTCAAAGATGTACCGACAAATTTTTATCTAATCCATACTTTTTCAGCTGGAATAGGATATTGCAATTTGCACAATATATTCAATCTCTCTCTCTCTCATACAAATAAACCAACAGCCACAATTAACACAAATGAATTTTCCATTCAAAGGTTACTTTTATTAGTTAATTTTCCTTTTAGTTTAAAGTCGTATTTTTAACAGTCTCTTTATAAGTTCTGTAGCAATATTATAGACCAACACATTTCATATAAGCCATTACAAAACTCCATATATATCTTATTACCAAAATGACAGTTAATTTACTACCCGTCATAAAATGTGTACTATCATCGGTTTCATTGTACATCGTCCTAAAACACATTTATTCAAAACTCAGATGCTATTGATTCATCTTCTCTTTAACAAGTTACACTTGAACTTTTAATCTTTCTTTCGTTGCAGCAAAATCTGCAACAACTCTTTGAATTTGCAATCCAAATAATGACTTTGTCTCTGCAATTACTTAATTCTTTGTTCTGAAAAATGTTTTAGGTAATAATGTGTTCAAAAGATATCTTGTGATGATGATCAAGAGCAAGTTTTTAAAAATTCTCAAACGATGTCATGAAAGGATTATTCACATGTCTATTCTTCGCAATCACCAAGTTACACCGGTAATCCCAATGCCTTGGATGTGCCATATTCTAGTCAAGGAATATTTTATTCGTTTTTCATTAGTCAGATCCAAATTTACTCTTTCGTGTTCTGCTTCTTTCACTTTCTTCGCTAATAATTCTTAGTGCACGCTGTTTTCATCTCGAGATCACATTTTAGTGCAACAAGAATTGAGGTTAAACATCTGGACATCATGCCGAACTCGATAGAATCGCGTGAGAGCTAGCGAGATCAGGGGAAGCTACTCTGTCATAATATTGCCTAATGGTAGTCTGGTTCTCTGCTCTGTATGTTCAGTATTACAGTGTGCAACACAGAGAGCATACAAAACAGGAAACCGGAAGAAGTATTCACGATGCCATCCCTAATGACGAATAATCGAAGTATACTCGATTCCATGTCTAATACAACGCGTTGGATATTAAATAAATCGTGATTATATTTTGCAAATCCTTTGCGTCAAAAAAAACGCACAGCAAAAATTTATGTGCGTCAATTTTCTCCAGTGTGCGTCCCTGACGCACAACTGTGCGTAAAGGGAAACACATGATCACGGTAAATTTTCATGGCTGATTGTGTTAGATACAAGATGATAATGGTAAATTTTAATGGCTGATTGTGTTAGATACAAGATGATCATGGTACATTTTCATGGCTGATTGTGGTAGATACAAGATAATCATGGTAAATCTTCATGGCCAATTGTGGTATATACAAGATGACCATGGTAAATTTTCATGGCTGATTGTGATAGATACAAGATAATCATGGTAAAGTTTCAAGAATTGTTTGTATATTTTCTAAATTCACTGTATTCTGAAAAGTGTATATAATAAGGGCTACTGACAATAGGATTAGGTATTCCAAGCACTTTAGAATATCAGCAAATACAATTAAAAGCACTAAGCTATTGTTACCATCCTTAAGATCTTAATATGAAAATAAAATGTTGAAAAGAACCATGTAAATCGGTCGAATACTTTTCAAGATATGACCTTTCAAAGTTTTTCAGGGACTTGGGAAATTTCAAACCCCACCAAAGATGCAATTACCATCAACTTTTGATGAGTAAAAAAAAAAATAATTTAAAACTATACAACAGTGGCATTTGCTGTTAAGCTAGACAGGTTCCTTGTTATTCAAGAAATGCAAGCTTTTACAATCATACATAAAAAATCCTTTTTTTATTAGGATTACTCGAAAACAGTAAAACTAAAAAAGAACAGACTTACTGGAAAAGCCAGAACATAAGCTTATCAGAGGTTTAGCAACTTTGTGATACTAAGACTGATATTTAAATGCAAATTAAAGTATGTTTCTATGAGAATGCCTTCTGAAAACAAAGTCCAGCTTTTTCTAGGCCAATGTGTATGAAACTTTTGCCATACCAGATCATAGAAATCAGAAAAAAGATAAAAAATTTGAATGTCCATAAAAATGCAAAAATGACAATTTTCAAAAGGTCACAACCTTATTGTCTGTTTTTAATAATTCTTGTACCAGTATGCAGGGTACTGTATGAAGAATTAATGTAACATAGAAACAGCATCAACATTAGTGTGGAAAGTAGGTTTCAAAGTAGAATCAATATATTAAAATAGGCAAAAATGGCAAAAAACAATAAGTTTCAAAACTTTACAACTTCATTAATTAGTAACTGATTTTGCACCAAAATGGAGTATATTACAGCCTTAATGTGTACGTACTAAAACGCAAATATAATTATCATAAAAGCAAAGAGAGGTTACAAAGCAAGAACTATTGATAAAATATCAAAATCTTTCACTACATCTAATGTTTTGAAGATAATGTACACATCAAACAATAGATACAATTTTAAGTGCCATAAAGAACTGTTTTGTTTGAATTTTTTTTAGAAAATTAACAGCTTTAACAAAGTTTAAACTTGAGATCTTTATTCTGCTGTATTGCTGGTCAATGTGATCAATATTTTCAGTTTTCCAAGTTTGGTTATTGCTTGAAACTGGTTATAATCTCCAATGCTGTATTATTCTGGACTCTTTTATATGATTGAAGCAAACAGAATTTTCCAAATAATTTTGGATGTGACATGTAGCTGTTGTTTGCAAATGTAAAGCTGTAGCCAGTAAGTAAGGAAATATCTTATAGCACAATTTCCTCATAAATGTCAACATTTTTTTAATAAATGTACAATGAAAAGGAATGAACATCACTGTTTTGTAAAGTGCATACATTTACGTTGATCATCATATACAAGCCTCCAGTCTAACTTGCTACACCTGCATTGGCTTCATTTACAAAATATATTCAGTATATCATCTGATGTTTGATGATTATAGGTCATATACTGATGGTGGCATACATGTCTTTACAAGGTTAAAGTCACAATTTCATTTCATGTTATCAAATTTGGACCAGAATTTACAAAATGCTTATAATCATACTTCTCCAATGTAAGTAAGAATATAACAAGTTAAACTTTTTAAAATAAGTAATATTTTAATAATAATATTATCAATAGTTGTTATATATTTACATTCCTTTGCCCACATTCGATTTAAAATTCATATAAAGTTCAATAATAATTGCTTTTAATTTGCTACTGCACGAAAGTAGCAAATACCGCGACAATAGTAAGTTCTCCCGTAGTATGCTAATCTGGGTCAGCCATATGCTGTTTTATTTACATTTACGGACTTCGATTGACAAAGATTTTTTTTAAGGAATAAAAGAGGGAAATTCATTGAAATTTTTCAAATTATAAGTAAGCAGCAACAGTAAAACAGTTTTTTATGTACATATAAGAACATTAAGAAATGTAATAATGCAGCTACATTAACGTTCAATTAAACACAAAGGATTATTTGTGCACTGAGATACAATCTTACAATAATCTAAATTATTATCTTACCAAAAAAAAGATATTTAATTAAAAAAAAAACATTTAAAAAGTCTTTTAAATAATTTATTACCCAATCTGGGCATTCGTGCAGAAAATACTGGAGGTTCTCTAATGATTACCTAATGGCGTTAACAACCAGACATTGTTTTCTGCTTTCTTTTAAAACATACTTACGTAGAACCAATGCACACCTCTCAGCATCATCCATTGTAGTCTCTGTGCATTTCTTGTAAAAAATGTTCTGACCAATCCATTTTGTAGTTAGATACTTCTTAGCTTCTTCTGTGCGAAATATGCTATACGATGTTGCCATTTTCCCGAATTTTGTTCGAATCAGCTGATTGTCGAGAACTATCGCTCTGGTAAGTAACTCTCTTAAGTCAATTGACCAATCAGCAAGCGTAAAGTAGACACACCTCTAGGCATGGCTTGGCTGGCAGGTCCCAGTTACGTAACTTGGTAAATTTCTTAACTTAAGACTATAATGGGACTTTTTCATTTATTCTGGTTTAGGAATTAAAGATACGGATATATGTTGGAACTACGCGTTTAGGGCTGGTGTTGTTATCGAAATTAACGTCAGGTTAGTACTATTAGTTAATTTAAACAATGCCAGGCTGAGAGCCCGTCTCATGGTCTCGTATTATATAATCCTAGTACATGTACATATAGGACGGTAAATTGTAAGCAACGACCACAAAAGAAATTTAACCCGACACAAAAACAACACACACAAACACCAGATGGTTGCGGTAAAAAAAACAAAAAACAAATTACTATAAATGTAATCAGGCATAAAACATATAACAATTAAAAACCATGATAACACAAAAAGGAATAATAATAATAATAATAATAATAATAATAATAATAATAATAATAATAATAATAATAATAATAATAATAATAATAATAAATCAACATTAACAACTAACAAAAACCACTGGCTAGACTACTAACAACATGGACAGCAACAACAAAAATGACAAAGCATACAAAACAACCTGGAAAAATTGGAAAAAAAAAAGAACATTAACAAAGGCCACCAAAGACACCGGAAAACTGAAAAAATACCAATAGCATTACTTGTGCTAGGAATCTCGATCCACACCAAAAAAGGTGAGGCCACTGGCGGCTCGGTCAGTGGCCCAAAAAAAATCAAAAAAGAGAAATGATCCCAAAAACAAAGTGATACCTCCCCTGAAGGAACAGGTACCCCCGTCAATTAAGGGATTAGCCTGAATTCCCTCAAGCTAATCCCATACGCCGCTCCGGAAAACTCAACCTACCTCGATGAGGATGATACCCACCCCCTCCTCAACTAAGAGATTGGCTGGAAGCCCCACGAGATGAACTCATGAGTCCTTCATAAAACACGAGAGGGTGTACCTGACTATAATAATATATCTAAGCAACGATCAGAGCCCCTAGGAAGGAAAACATTTTTTTGGGGTGCAATCAACCATATCTATTATACTTTTCTGTTTCTTTGTGTATATTTAAACATTTTTGTGCCTGAACTTCGTACCGTAATGCTCTCCAGGAGGGAAGTAACTGCTTTGTACCTCATGACCAAGTAGCATATTTTGGATTAACTTACTAAATATGGGAACAAAATGGTGACCATAATGTATTGTCTTGCTCTTTCTGTAGTGGCCAAGGTTTTCACCCCTGTTTTTATTAATGTTATTCACATTTCAATGCAGACATATAGAATTAATTGCATAATATAACAGCATGCATTCTTAAAAGTAATATAACTCCACATGAGAAGATAGACTTAAGAGGAATCATTCTTAAACGTACTGTTAAGAGTGTTGAATGTCACGAGTGGAATGGTCTTAGAAATAACGACGCATATAACATGTCGCTTGCTTTATTTTGGTGTAAGGAATGAAAGGTTTTAGCACATTGATGTAGTTTCTACCGTCACAACTTTTGACATAAACCATTTTTAGCCAAATTCTTAAAGTGGTAGGGTCCAGTTTCGTAAATAAGCCCCTGGTAAATTTCTTAACTTAAGGTTATGATGTGACTTTTTCAACTATTGTTGTTTATAAATTAAAGATATGGATAGATTTATGAACTAGTGGGGGGTTAATTTAAATTTCATTACTAAAACGATAATATCACCTACACCAACAACACCACGGACACGATGACAAAATGAATCCTAGGACAGAAAGATCACACGTCCAAGGATCACTAACAAGCCATGAACAGGAGGACGATGAAGAAGAGAATTAGAAAGATACATCAAATTGCTGCACTAAGAAATAACGACATCAACACTACATTGCCAGTATGAAAATAAGTTATAACTTCAATTATCATCTCAAAAAGATGTAACTATTTAACCAACGATAATATCTCAGACAAACATCAAGGAATGGACAGTCCAGGAAGCTCTACCTGCTGTCCCACCCCCACCTTCTTAGGTGGGAATATCAAACAGGCGCTAGGAACATATACTAGCATTGCCTGGGTGGGATCCTGACCTCGGCAAGCTCCTGCTGACACAGATTTCCTACCATGTCCCAGGCATACAGGTGTTTGGTATCGTACCAAAGGTAAGGGACAGTCCAGGAGACACATCCTCCTGCTGTCCATTAACACCCTTCTACCTGGACACGGACAAGCTCTAGCTTGGGACAACCCGGGCTCCTCTGTCTGCTGTCCCAAACTATACACTCATAGTGTAGGGCGTCCAATTGGAACGGGGCTACATGCTTAGTTCGGGGCTATGATGGCACCATACTCATACCCCGTCAAGGAGGCCAAGCGCCCTCTTAAAGGGACAGCAGCCCAGCTCGGGGCCGCAACCAGGTCGCACATGTACACGCGTACAATACGCAACTATAATCCGAACTGGAACTGGAATCTTCGGACGGCGGTCAAAATCATTCAACTATCTTCATCTATGCGGCACTAAAAGTTGTAACGGATGGCCTACATCCAACTGATTGGAAGTAATTCAGACCGTATAAACGCAAAATTCCAACACGGAAACGTATTCTAAATTCACAACTCTTCAACATTCGGTCAATTGCTTAGGCTGCGTACACAAAGTAGGTATAGGAACACATGTAGGCATAACTGGTAAGATTTGACTGACGTCTTCTCGGCTGAGATAAAGCAGGGTGGACTTGATCTTTGGTGGCGGGGGTTGTGGGCGGGATGGGAGTCCGTTGCGAGGTGTGCCATTTGTTGAGCGAGGTAAGAACGTCAGAATAATCACGGAAATGTGATGGCACCATTCTCATATCCCAACAACCGGAAAAGCCCAGCTCGGGGCCAAGCGCCGCCCAGCCTGGGGCCGCAAGCAGTCGCTCCTGCCAATTGAGACAATATGCGACTCTATCTCGAAGAACGAACGAAGGAAGCCCCAAAGCACTTGAATGATTGATTGACTGTTCTTTTGTACGTATGTACGTAAGTATGTATGTTTATTTCATTCCTGCCTGCCCCCCCCCATTAATTTACTGAGGTAGAAAATATTATGAAAACCTGATCGTTTTATGGGCACGCTAGTATTAATCAGTGTCATGTCAACTGAACGTTACCAGTTTGTAAAGGAAATCATTTAAGTCTAAACCCGGCTCACGTCGCTGCTGCTTTCGAAGAAAAGAACGATGATTATGAGATGTGATGTGATTATGATTTTTAACGTAGCTTTAACAATTTTTCAGTCATATCGCTACGATGTCTGCATTGTGGCAGTTTATAGTGATGTTTAGCACTGGGGCATCATGCTGCAGACATGTAGCATGATGTCCCACCCATTCACATGATCCTGACACCAGGCCGTCCAGTCCTAACACTAACCTCTTAAATTAAATGCTGATCGCCAAGCGAGGAAGCTGTTAGTACCATTTCTGTAAGTCTTTGGTATGACTCGAACGGGGATCGAACCCACGACCTCCAGAATCTGAGGCAAACGCTCTAACCACTAGGCCACCGGAGCGGTTGATGCTTATGAGACCGGATAGGAATGGCGTTAGGCCTGATAATTAACAACGTATGTATACCTAGGGGTGGTGGTGGTTAGGTAAGTTGTAATGGTCTATGTGTCAGTACTCCATTTATTGCTTATGGACGCATGAGATGATTTTATGGCACCCGCATTTCTTCTTTATTAGAAAAGAATATGTTTGTCCGTCCGTATGTATGTACGAATGTATGTATTAATGCATGCATACATTCACGTATGGCTGTTTATAATGCAAATGGTTTAGATGGCCATGTATTTCACTGTATTCTCTTTTTGTTGCATTTTATTGGTTAGTAATTTAAGGGAATGTAACGTAAGGTATTTTTGTTTAGTAATGTGATGTAATCGATTGTGTCGGATTCAATTGTCGTACGTTCCGGCATTTGGTTGTATTAGAACTTAGGTTAATCTCTTGCCTTCGGGTAATCTGTGGTATTCTATCGGCACGTAGTTGAGTGGTTTCGACCGTATAATAGGTCTTAGTTTTAGGAGAGGGAAATATGTGATAATGTAGGTGGTTATAACTTGGACCAAGGTTGTAGTAATGACCATTGTAAAGGCGTATAAGGTGTTGAAGAAGGATTCCTCAATTTTTTTTTTTATCCGTTTAGTTCCTATTTATGTATGGTAAAGCAAGTGTTTATTGCCCCTAATAAGAAATTGCAGAAATTGCTTTCGATCGTGCAGGAGAGGTACGTTTTGCGTTGGGTACCTGGTCTTACATACATCGTATGGGACAGAAGAAAAACAAAGTAAATATACACTGTGATCGTACTCTTCAAGGCAAGAAGAAAAGAACAAAACAAATGGGCCCATAGCCGAGTAATATAAAACAATATGAGAAAATGAGGACAGTCTGTGTGAGATACTTGTGAACTATTTGGAAATCAGAAGTTTATGGGAGTTTTCTGCCATGGAATACTTAGAAATCAGTCTGGTACATAGGTTGTCGACGAAGAAATGAATATGCAATTAATAAAGACCTTAGGACTGTCCTGCGCCCTACTGACATCATCATCATCATGAACATCAGCATGTACAGAGACTATCATCATCATCATCATCATCACTACTACTATTTTTTACCCTGCAGTAAATATGCGTTAGAGTCTAATAATCGTTCCGAACACGGCGCAGAATCTGTTCTCTTTTAATACTAGGCTCTAATATTTTAATGTGATGCCGTCATCAACCGTTATTTGTATTATCAGAACGTTAACTACGTATTTCTGATTAGGAAATTTATACAAAAATTATTACATGATGCCATCTAAAAAAATAAGTTAAACATTTTATCTTGTAAAATTAGTTTCATGAAGTTATTTAGCCCGCGGTACAAATGGGTTACTTCCGGTAATGACCTAGTCCGAGTTTCCTCTGACCCTTGACACCCCATTTTTGATATATGGTTTTTTTATGTTGGGGTGTAGGGTCAGAGTCTATTCCCTATCAAAAACTTGGAATTTGCCGACACCATTTGGTGTCGGCATAGGGTACTCGCCAACTATAAGGCCTAGAAAACTTAAATGACCTTGCATTGACCCATAATTACATTAAATCGATAGGGAAATCATTTATCTTCTCAGAAATTACAAGCATAACACCGATTTTGTCTTTAATCCGTTGTCAGACGAGACGTAACTACAGCGTTGATGAATTTTGACCTCGTTCGCACCATTTTAATTGCTAGTCACATGACTAACTAAATCTCGCAGCCGATGTGCATAAACGTCATAGGTCAAATAGTCACGTGATAACAACAAAGAGCGTTGACATGTAGTTTTTGCGTGATCAGTCAGCCTCTTTCCATGAAGATGCGACAGCGACATGCTTAGGGCTGCTGTTATCCCAATTAATATGTTGAATAATACGTGGGTTTTTTTTCTTGTTATTGTATACATTGCGTGACTTTCATTCAATATTTTTCAGTTTATGCCTTTTTCTGCAATACTGGAATGGAAGTTTTTGTGCATAAACCTATATTGCAACATGGCAGGTAAAAACGAATACACGGAAGTTCTTGCGAATGAGATACTTTAAGAAAAGGGATACTATTTTAATATTGAAGAACTACAGTATAATGTAATAAAATCAGTTATCAATGAAGGTGACACATTTGCCGTCTTCCACAAGGGGTATGGGAAAACGCGGTTTTTGTTGTTATCACGTGACTATTTGACCTATGACGTTTAGGTGGCGATCAACAGTTTCGTATTTAGCATAGGGTTAAAATTTTAAAGGAAAAGAGTTTCCCCGGGTTTCCTCACTAGTTATACTGGTGTTTTAAAAGAGACTTTGTATATCTTAGGTATTGTTCAAAGAACCTTTAATTCCCTTTATTTTGATGTATGATTGATGGTTGTAATATGGGTTAGAGAGTATACAGCTTGACCTTACTGCAGATGTGCATCTTTCAAAAAAGTGCTAGCTCTACTTGCTCATTTTCACTTCTCGAACTTCAGAGGTAAATTGTAAAAAAAGAGCCGATAACTTTTTTTTACATTTTATGTATTTGGTAATTCAGTCATTGCACTTTTAGAAGCTGGTATTATCTAGTTTGGCAAAATTCATTTTCCATATTTTAATAGCTGCCAAGAATAGTGTACTTTAGACAAATTTTGGTTGATTTTTGGAGCACAAGGGAGCAGTCATTTTAGTTCGCAGTGTCCTAAGCTCATTTTAAATTTCCAAAGGTACAATATCCAAAGAAATTTCATCCACATTACATGAAAGTAGTATATAGGTATGCCAACATTCTCTCCACTGTGCATGTTTAAAATGCAAACAACTTTACCTTACAGACATCACTCTCTCAAAAGTACATAATAACTGGTGAGCGCCACCATAAAGAGTATATAGAAATTATTATTGTATGATTTAGTTTTGATTGTATGGCTGAAATATTTAAGTTACAAGCATCAAAACAGTCCTTTGTAATAATTGTCCTATATTTTCCCCCTCAGAACAACATTTATTAGAGTCAGAGTCTTAAACCGGTACAGCCCCCCCCCATCTTATGATATAAAGTGAACAATTTTAAAAATGTGCATTGCATTTTGTCAACATAGCAACCAGTGTTATGCTGATAGACAGGAACATGAAACTAACCATATTTATTCCTAAAATGTCAACAATAAATTTTACAGTTACAAAAGGGATATTACAGGTGAGGTTCATAAAGGTCAAAGGTCAACGGGTAAAATATTAACTAATTTTTTGATATGGAAGAAAGCAGATTTGCTTTGTTATCATTTATTTTTTAATTTCATTGCAAATAAATTAAATGAAACATTTTCACTATGTATTTCTGTTATTTATTGCAACATTTTTCAATTTAAGTTGACTTTATTTCTATATTCTAAGACTTCTAATTTCCCCATAATGAAGGTCACTACTCACCCAAACATGCCTCATAGCAAGGTAGGTATGCTAGAGCAAAAATAAGCATAATTAGCTTATTTTCATGAATAAAATCATTGTTAATGTACCATTTTACCAAGAAGATCATACATAATAATATAAAAATAAGAAAAATAATTGCATATATGTTTATATTTGTTTTTAATGCATATCGGCTGCGAGATTTAGTTAGTCATGTGACTAGCAAAGAAAATAGTGCGAACGAGGTCAAAATTCATCCACGCTGTAGTTACGTCTCGTCTGACAACGGATTAAAGACAAAATCGTGTTATGCTTGTAATTTCTGGGAAGATAAATGATTTCCCGATCGATTTAATGTAATTATGGGTCAATGTAAGGTCATTTAAGTTTCCTAGGCCGAATAGTTGGCAAGTACCCTATGCCGACACCAAATGGTGTCGGCAAATTCCAAGTTTTTGATAGTTAATAGACTCGGACCCTACACCCCAACATAAAAAACCAAATATCAAAAATGGGGTGTCAAGGGTCAGAGGAAACTCGGACTAGTAATGACTGTGCTGTTCAGGATTTGTGACCGTAATGATGAAAATAAAGTTAATTAACTGGATTGGGTTCATGCGATGGTCGTCCGAGAGTGATGTTTTGGTACGTTACTGCTTTTTTGACTGGATCTGTGTAGTTTTCAGTCTTCTTACGATTCTGAAGCGATGAGAAAAGTGGAATCAGCGGAGGATTGTGGTCACCGTTGCATTCCTGGGGTTAATTTATAATAGCGTTAAGGTGTTTTCATGTCTTCGGAAATTTATGGATAAAACTGCAGACTCCTGTGCCTAAATCGCACAATAGGCCCAAATTCACGAAATCGAGAAGTGATATCTTGCACCAAAAAAGGGTTAATGGTCACTTAGCTATTAAAACTTGCAGGGGAATGTGCCAAGAATTTCTTTGTCCCCCGAAAGCTGATTGGTATCAACACCTCGTAAAACTTACGGGGAATGTGCCAAGAATTTCTTTGTCCCCATAAAGCTGATTGGTATCAACTCCCCGTAAAACTTGCAGGGGAATGTGTCAAGAATTTCTTGGTCCCCTTAAGCTGATTGGTATCAACCCCGCGTTCCTACATTTGGCCTTGGGTTACCACAGTGCCCGAACTTACTGGCTAGAGCGAAGGAGCATCTCAAAATGTACAGTAATTTTACATCCGAAAAATCGGGGCGAGGTTGTTTTTGCTTTCCTAACGGAAAAAGGCGAAGTTTACTCTTCTCAGGCGACTTTTTCGCCTACTTTGCCTAGTAGCTTGACCCCTGTTAATGTTTTTATTTATATTTATATTCTGGGACTCTATCACTATAGGATAAAGTAACATTGATAGAGGGCAGCCTTGCCTTATTGAACTTTCTTTATCAATTTCACTTGTCAATACTCCGTTTATTATTATTCTAGATGTAATATTTTTATACATTATCCTAAATCCACTTGACTATATTTCGGACTAAGCCACATTTTTTAAGTTTTAAAAATGAAGACATGCTGTATCCGATCAAAAGCCTTTTCTTGATTGAATAGAAACCCGATTCCTTTCTCACCTTTAATGTCTAAATGAGCTATTGTTGCATTTATGGATAAACTATTATTTAAAATATTAATCCATATTCTCTGCAACTTTGATTTATTTAAACAAGATTTGAGTTTATTATAATTTTACTGAGATTTTATAGTCTGTATTTAGCAGTGTAATTGGTGTCAAATTTTTAATTTCTAACCTTTCTCCCTTAACATGATTTCCTCAGGATCTTTGCATCTTTCCGCTAAAAGGTATGCTGTTATATTGTATATCTAAGATATCTACTAATTTTGGAATTTAATGTAAAATAATTGTAATAGACCATCAGATCCTGGAGACTTTTCTTTTTCTGGCCTGTTAATCGCTTTCAAAATTTTACTAGCTTTAATAAATTTATCGCAGTCATCTTTATCATTGGTTATATTTGTTTATATTCAGCTTTTGTCAAATAATGGTTTATTGTTTCCTTATCAAGATTTTGGGATCTCTATATATTAATGTAATACATTTTAATACCTTCTAAAATTTCCTGTTTGTCTTTCTATACACTATCAATTATTTTAGTATTTTAGTGTGGATATGTGATAAAGCTTGCCAGTAGCTTCTCGTGGGTCGGTAGTTCTTTCCGGTGATTTCCCGGTTTCTTCCTCCACCATTAATACTGGCCGCCATGAATAGCCTATCGTGTGCTTTAAAATGGCGTTAAGCCCAATAACAACAACAATTTGTTTTTTCTTTTTCATTTGTTCCCAATTAGTCTTAATATCACCTCACATTACTTTAATTGAAAGTTGTTGAAACAAAAGCGAGCAGTGCTCACACTCACTATATGAGCATTGTTCATCTTCCATACTCCTTGCCACCATTTCATTACATTGGTGAGTAGCAAATCCATTAGTCTGTTGAGTTTTGTTCGTGTATAATAATGTATTTCTTTAAAAACTTTGATTTTGCCTAAGCGACTGGAACTTATTGTTGTCGTCTTTATATGTATATTCCATAATATTCTGATTGAAAAGCATTTACTAAACTATTAGCTTTCATAAGGATTTTTATCCATTCTTGCAATTTTTTTTGTCTAAATCGTCTAGTTCCTTACATTTGTCCACATTTGAATATATCCAGTTTAAGTCCCCCCCCCTTGACACAGGGTTCTAATGAATAGCGTTGATTATAATTATTTGTCAATTGGTTGTAAGTTATGAAGTTTTTTTAAATATATTTATCTCTCTCTCTCTCTCTCTCTCTCTCTCTCTCTCTCTCTCTCACACACACACACACACACACACACACACACATATATATATATATATATATATATATATATATATATATATATATATATATATATATATATATATATATATATATATATATATATATCCAGATTTAGTTTCTGTTGGGTAGTTACTGCCAGTAACTTACTGGCGACAACTACAACGACTAAATTTTCTTTCAGTCTTTTCACCTCGTATTCTGACGCCCCATCTATTTCTTCAGTTATCTTCAGTGGTCATTTCTTGTTAGTGAGGCAGAACGACCTTCTTTTGCTAATTTTTACCCTGGCAATTTATGACTCTTTACGAAGTCAACTATCTCTGCCTCAGTAGGGGTACTAGGCGTGGAGAAGGTTCTTCTCCTTTTTGGAAGATATCCTGAAGGTCGGTTGCAGTTGATCTGTGGTTAGCATCTCTCTCGGGTTTGTATTGGAGATTCCATCTCATCTTCTAGATATATTGTTTCCACAGCTTTCTCTAATGTGTTTCCCTTTTCTAACAAGGGACTTGACTGGTCACTTTCGCATATTGTGTCTGTTTTGTGAGTGGTATCCTCAAATAATGGCTCGAGTAAGACGAAAAAATTGCGCCGTGTTCTTTTCCACTAGTTTTGCTTCTTTCGCAGAAGTTTGCACATCATATAAGCGTGAAAGCACCGCATATAATTGCACATAATATAATAAAAGTTGTCATCTTAAGACAGCTGTGGCGTTCCATATTAAGATGACAACTTTTAGGCATTCCAATTTTCCGCATTTTCTGATTGGCTCTCTTCACCTTCGGCGAAGCTAGTCTGGTCCATCGATTCCCAATTGTCAGATTTTTCTATACTGTCCATTTGTGAGGATTATGTAGTTTCCTCTAGCTTACAGATGTGGCTCCACAACGATTACATTTTCGGTGGTACTGGCAACCCGTGTACCAGGATTTTAACATAAAGCCCATGAGATGAAAAAGGGGGAATCTTTAAGCGTCCTGTTGTGTGACGCTTCGAATCGTGACCCCTGTGTATGCTGTGAGAAAAACCCCAATATGTAGCCATCTGCGTTTTAACACTTTGACTTCGTGTTTCATTTCTATCTCAGCTGAAGCTTCATTACTTCTAAGAACAGTCCCGAGAAATAACGTCTGTCACCTATTCTCCTAGAGCCTTAATCAGGGGATGTAGTGCGTAGATTTTCAGACTTTCTTTTGAAATCTATTGCCTGGTTATTTCCGTACATAAGGTGGAACTTCGTCTTTAGTAAACAAAAAGTAGTGCTCGTCCACCATTCAGTAAAACTATATCTTCGCCTTTCTTGCAACCATGTATTGGAGTATCTCCGCAGGGTGTGGTCTTTTGCCATCCGTGAAATTTGTAAAGTCTAGAACCTGGCATAATTGCGATCCATAGGCCAACATCATTCTCCCCAGATTTGATTCCTTAATTTTCTTGTAGAGGTAGTTTCCAATTTTCCCTCCTTGTTCCATTCTGGGCGTGTGATCTTCGACCTTTAAGAGCCAGAAAACTACCCACTACAGTAATGAGATTAACTTCTAAATCAAAATAGATTTTACACGGTATAACTAATGGTATTTGAGTGTAATAAGGTAGGAATACTAAGTTACCTTTTAGAGGTCCTCGACTATATGTTGGTGTATTTATTTGTGAATATAATTCACAAATATGACCAAAATACCATCAACAAGGAATGTCTGAATTTGATCCCATTTGCATCATAGAGGAGACCTAAAGCTTAAAGTTAAAAATGGTTTTTATGTGTTTATATTTCCCCCATAATATTGTTTGTTGTACATGTCAGGTTTAGTAAAATTGAGATTTTATAAATTTTGATATTGGGTTTGCACCTAGCAATAGTGTTTATAGTTATAGTGTTTAAATGCTTTTCATTGTTCACTGGCTGGTTTTACAGCTTTATTTATAGCAGGGACCCTTGCCAGGGATCAATGTTGTCCAATGTTTGCTATATGTGTATATCATATGTTTGTATGTCATCACTGTGCTTCTGTATGGACTGGCTCATGAAGATTAAATTCTCTGAGATATTAATTAGTTACACCTCTGTGTGCGTGTATATATATATATATATATATATATATATATATATATATATATATATATATATATATATATATATATATATATGAACTGACGACGAACAGTTCGAAACTAGTAACTAACTAGCCTAAGCGCTTTCGACTCTTAATGAGTCTTTTTCAAAGGCAAATACAAAACATATATACGACAAACAAATAAATACAAAAACGTTGTGTTTGTAAACCTCTACATGGCTGTCTTCACATGTGCTAAAACTATAAATACAACTAGCTTGTATAGACTAGTTGCGGAAACTGAAAACGTTGTATAATTTCCTAAAAGTCTACAAGCCAAAGCGACATCTATTTTTGCTTTTTGTACATATGTAACGCGGATTATATCCCGGATATTTGATTCTATACCGGTTATTCTTGTAGTAAAAATTTAAGGATAATAAGAAGATTTAGAAAATGTTAAATTCTACTAGTGCATAGTTTTCATTTCTTAGTCTTCTTGGTTTAGACCGCTTGGTTTCAATGTTCTAAGGCGGCGTATCCAGTATGATTCCTTTTCCTTCCTGGTTTCGGAACTCCAGCTGTGGTTGTTAGCGATAGCGATAAGTATTATATCACTAAAAGTGTGGCCAGGGGAGGAGAAGTATATATATATATATATATATATATATATATATATATATATATATATATATATATATATATATATATATATATATATATATATATTGTAAAACAATAAAGATGTGGTAAACACAAATTTGTCCTAGGTTAGGTCAAATGAATTCGCTTGTCATTTTGATTTCCAATCATATTTTATATGATTCACACCTGAGAGAGGACAGGAAATAGGAAGTAAACCGGTCTAAGGCATTATTATCTTAATCTGTTTTTATTGTATAAACTGATTTGTACGCCTAATTGTAATGCTGAGTTATGAATATTTATAAATAATATTACTTCTCGATTTTGCCGGAAATGCATTTTCATTTTTAACTTTACACTGAGGTGGTGTGTATATATGTTGTGTGTGCACGTTAACATTACGAAACTTTTATTTTGTGACTTGTGTACACACCAGCATTGAGATAACCGTACTAAATGACTTGTGTACACACCAGCGGGCGGTCACCGTAGTAAATGACGTGTGTGCACACCAGCGTTGAGATAACCGTACTAAATGACTTGTGTACACACCAGCGTTCGATCACCGTACTAAAAGTGTGCAATCTCTTATTGATAAAGTAATTACCATAACCTCATACAAAATTAAGAAATGCATCCTGACCGATGCCACCTAAATGTTGGTTGTTGTTGTTATTCTGGGACTTAACGCCATTTTCAGCACATGATACATGGCGGCCAGTATAAATGGTGGAGGAAGAAACCGGGAAATCACCGGAAAGAACAACCGACCCACGAGAAGCTACTGGCAAGCTTTCTCATATATCCACATTCGCCGAATCTTAGACTCGAACCCACGCAGAAAGAGGTGACATGGCAGTGATCCGTAACGGAGAGCGCTTTAGGCCACTCGGCCACTCGGGACCCCCCTAAATGTTGGTAGGTAAGCATGACGTTTTCCTTCTAATGTATACACAAACGAAAATTCTGATCTCTCTCAAAGCTGATGTGTAAACATAGTTATATGTTAATATCATAGTTGCGTAGAGAGGATGAAAAATTCGTGCTGTTGAGATATATCTATTGGGATATCTTAAAAATCGGCGTGAAGTTTCTGAACACCTTCAGCTTATACTTTAATATTGTTAAAATGTGCACAGAAATGTTCATAAATGTTTCACATTTGGTATTGGGACATGTGTAATCAAAACAATATTTACTGCAAATTTCATCTACTAATAAACTTTTCCGCGTTTTTCGTTACCTGTAAGAGGGGTCGCTATCTCTAGGGAAGAACGCTCCGGTAGCCTGGAGGTTAGAGCGTCCGCCTCAGACACGGGTTTGAACCCAAAGAATTATTAAGTGGTACTGAAAGCTGCTTCGCTTTGCTCTCAGCATTTAGAGGTTAGTGCTTAGACAATGAGTTTACACAAACTTAATTGCAATCTCATCATTATCGTGAGAAGATTGTTTGTCAAACTGTAAAATAAATTTTAAAAAATTGAATTTAGAATCGGAAATTTGTTTTATAAACATTACACAATAGTTTCCAAAAGCTGAAGTTTCAACAGGTTAAATTTATTAGACAGAAATTTATTTTTTTATATTTTTTGTTGATATATTTTTTATCAAATCTCTCTGATGAAGTACAAATGAATCTAAGTAATTGTTATTACAAACAGCTACAGAGTGTGTGCCGGATTAGTCCTTGAAATTTTGTACATTTGTCACACACGAACCACCAGCTGCTGCATCATTAAGTACATCTTTGGAATAAATTCCACGAACATATATACTTCTTAGTTTGCCAAGTACATACAAGTTACTTAACAACGCAAACGTGCTCTTGGCAATGTTAGTCTTCGTCTGATTCCCAATAGATTTGGCAATAGACTTCCGGCTACTCCAGCCAGTAACGGTCCTATAAATCCACCCTTGTTTGTTTTTTCATGATCACGTATTTTTTCTTTGTTGTTTATCTTTTTTGCTTTTTTTCGTGTAATCATTATATTTATCTTTAGACAATTTTTATGCTGTCGCGTAAGACATCTTTTTTTTTGTAGTGCAAAATACCAGACACTGCTGCTCAACCTAATATACAAAGTACTGACAAAATTTTAGGTAATAGTTCTTTTTGCCATTACAGAAAATGCCGATCCAAAGAAATCACCTTGTTTTGACATTGCCGTTATTTGTGTGGCATTTCAATTTAAAAGAAAAGGTTTTTCCGCGATTTTAGTTAATTGTTTGTTTGGTTAACATTAATTTAGTCACTACCTTGGTGACCATCTTTTATTTTTAATGATACAGGCCGTTGTTTAGCAACATCAGCTGATAATTTTTTAACTTGACCATCAGTCAATATTACAGATAAAACTTGTACAGACATTTTACTTCCGACATAGTCAATTGTAACAAATCTGTCGCTGATCCCTGGCTCCTATAAGTACAGCTGTGCTGGTAGAAATACTCCAAGTGTCAAGGCAATTTCAATAAGAGCTGTCGAGTTGACCTACTAAGATCAAAATGAAATATCGGTCCTTTATTGATATCTGAGATCCATCTCCAACATCCTGACATTTTTGCACTGCGTCGAGTAGATACATGCATGATATAGTAATATTTTTATTAATGTCATCTGCAAAACTGCATTTTATCGCTCTCTCTCGTTTTGTGACGTGCCAAGTATAGTCGATAGCATTTGGAACAGCTGTTTGATATATTTTATGTTACTGAAAATAAATTCTGTTTTGTGTTTTTCAAGTGTACTGTTTAATTCTGCTGTTTTTGTGATTGCGTTATTCGTGGCATCCAGACCCCAAGTTTGTTTATGTCGCGTATGATATCTGTGTGTGTATTGTCCAGTAATTGTGTCAAAATAAACAAAAATGCACCAGCCGTCGCAGTTTTAATCCAGGAAGAACGTGTTTGTAAAATCTGTCGTCACATCAATAACAGTCCAGACCGCAAAAGTAGATCAGTTTTTATTGTTACACGTCTTTTCATCTCCTGTACACATGGTTCTGGTATTGATATATTTATATCCAGGCAGAAACGTTTAAAATCGTACGTTTTATATTAGAATTAGACAATTCTGATTAGTCAAAATTTTCCTTTCCAGACAAATATTTAGTTACATGTGAAAAAAAAAACATTTTTGTCACCTTCAGTTACATGCTGTTAAAGAAAATTTCAGCACAGAGGCGTTTTATTGGGGATGGTGTGTGTGTGTGGCGGTGGTGAAGAAAATGTCAGTGTATAAACATTTTTGGAGCGGAAAGGGGGTCTCTGACTGTTTATGTCTGTATTTTTAGCTTAGAAATGTCATTATCAAATAAAGGATCAACAATGTTGTTGATTAATAACATTGGATAAGTTGTCCAGCTTGCTATTCGCTAATTGTTTTCGTCAGCAAACAACCATACTGACTCATATTTGCACGATAAATCATGGCAAACTTTTTTAATACAATCGCTTATTATGTTACGTGTTTTTCCAGTATATTTTAAAGCTGATTTAAAGGAATTAAATCTTTTTAAAATACATGTTACATTAAATCATTAAATCCAGCTCTTTTATTGGATCTTTATAGTAAGACATTTTATACTATATTTTGTTTTTAAAAAAGAAATAAATCTTGAGGCCAGGGAACCTATTCTGAGCTAGAATCCTTTTTTGACATAGGATTATCATTTTCTCGTACTACTTCTAATGCTGGGGCATTATGCCGCAGACATGTATCATTATGTCCCACCCAGTCACAATATCCTGACACCAAGCCGATATAATGTCAACACACTGTCTCAGGTGCAAAACTAAAACAATAAATAAAGATAACGCAACAGAAAAACGACAATAATACAATAATGCTGAAAAGTATTGGTGCAATCTCTGGATAGTTTTCGTCGAGTTTGTCATGAAAATTATGAATAAGGCCCCTTCTGGCATTGTTCCGCTTCAGGATTGTCTTGGGATGGACTACTAGAGACAAGTAACATACAATTAGCTCTCTTGACAGATGTTGATATGTTTTATTTTATTTCAAAATGTGAGGTGGAATTAGAGATATTACAAACAAATATGCAATAGCTGATAATAAATATTTGAAAAAATATTATTCAAATGTCTCATCCAATTATATTATATGTATTTATCTTCACATTAATAATTTTTATGGTTGGGCAATGTCAGAGTCGATGACGTTCGGCGGATTTCATTAGATAACTCCAGATAATATTTTTGAAGAAATTAAAAACAATCTTGCAAAACATATCGGTTATTTTGTTGAAGTTGATCTCAATTATCTTATTTTGTTACGTGATCTACATAACGATTATCCGTTTTGTGCAGTCTATGATTGTAGTCTATTCACACCTGAACAACGGGTAATGACAAGAGCAAAAAATTCGATTGTTAATAAGCTAGTTCCAAATTTATTAAATAAAATAAATTAAGTGATGCAATTCCGTAATTTTAAACAAGCAGTGAATACTGGACTAGTCCTTAGGAAGTTTCATCGCATGTTAAATGCTAAGGGTCGTTCTATTGCTAACATCGAATTTGAGAAAAACGTTTTCAAGTTATTGAACAATTCTGTATTCGGTAAGACTATGGAAACTATCAGAAAGCTAGTAAATATTGAGATTGTAAACTATACGAATCGCAAAAATAAATTAGTTACCGATGACGGTTTTGTCAGTATGAAAATATTTAATGAAAATCTCGTTGAAATACAGCGACAAATTTAAAGTGAAATAAATCGTTTTATGTTGGTGCAGCTGTACTTGATATATTAAAATGCTTGCTATATGATTTTCACTATACTTTTACCAAAAAGCATTGGCCAGATTCGGAGTTGCTATTGGCTGATACAGATTCATTAGTTTATAATATAAAATGTGAGGATGTATATCAAGACATTTATAAATACGGTAACCTTTTTGATTTATCAGATTATCCTAACCGTAGTGGGTTTCATGATGATGCAAATAAAAAAGTTACTAGCAAAATGAAAGATGAATTTATGTTTGTAAGAGTTAAGGAATTTATTCGACTTCGAACTAAAATGTACGCCGTAATTTTAGATGACAGTAAACTGACAAAAAAGCAAAAAGTAATCCTCGTGGGTATGTGAAAAATGAATGAAATTTGGTGACTTTAAAGCAACGCTAAATAATAATGTCAGCTTTATTAAAACAAAAGTTATTAGAATAAATCTTCACAAAGTTGAAACAAATACAATTATGAAACGTGGACTAAGTAATTTTGACGATAGGAGATATTGTAGGACAGAATTAATAAGTTAGCTATTGGACATTATGCCAGTAATAATTATAATGATATACTCGACGTTATATTTAATTAATTTTATCTAAAATTAAAAAGAATATTCGATAATTTAACATTAACCGATGGAGTTAGTAGCAAAATTATAAAATTAATGATTAACAGCCAGTAATAATCATTTGAATTTAAGGTATTTGTTTTAGTAAACTTGATAAAATAAAACTCTTGTTGATCAAATCAGATAAGAAAAAAATTTTGATTATCTTGAAAAGTTGAGAGATGAACTTATGATTAAATATGATGATTTTCATGATCCAATTAGCCTGGAAAAATACACAAAAATAAATATCGACTTAAATCAGTCGAACGTTTTTGCAAAACGTGGTAAGTATGTTCTCACCAGGATTGCAGTAAAAGTACTATTTTAATGTCGTAAATTAAGCGGAAGCAATAAATTTTATTTGTATAATAACGATAACAAATTGTTTCTGATGTCGGCTGTTCAAACATGACTAATTGGGGAAAGAATTTATCTTAGCAAGATATCTCTATCTTCTCTGTATTTTAAATGGAGATAAAATTCATGTCCGCTAGGTTGGGACCTTCTTTCCGACACATATTTAGTCCCCAGTGAAAAAACTACATATTTTTGTCACCTTGAGATACAGGGTGGTAAAGAAAAATTAAGTATAGAAGCATTTTGTCTGGCAATAGGGATTTTTAAAGAAAGTGTTAGCGTAAAAGCATTTATGGAGGGGAAAGGGGGTCTCTAACTTTTTTAATTGTTAGTTTAGAAATGTCATTATTAAATAAAGCATCAACAATGTTGTCGATGAATAACATTTGATCAGTCGTCCAGCCCGCTTTTCGCTTATCGTTTTCTACAGCAAACAATCATACTGACCCATATTTACTCGATAAATGATGACCAACTATTTTAGCACAATCGCTTATTATGTTATATGCCATTCCGGTATATTTGGAAGTTGATTTAAAGGAATTAAATCTTTTTAAAACATCTGTTACATTAAATCATGAAATCCAACACTTTTTTTTATTGGATCTTTATAATAAGACATTTTATACTATATTTTATTGTTTGAAAAGAAATAAGTCTAGAGGCCATGGAACCTCTTCTGAGCTAGAATCGTCTTTTTAGATAGGCTCATCATCTTCTCATACTACTTACATAACTATAAACTGCCCAATTGAACATATCGTAGCGATATCAATGAAAAATTGTTAGAGACGTTAAAGATGCAAAATCTCTCTCTCTCTCTCTCTCTCTCTCTCTCTTTCTCTCTCTCTCTCTCTCTCTCTCTCTCTCTCTCTCTCTCTCTCTCTCTCTCTCTCTCTCTCTCTCACACACACACATAATTACATAATTAGGAGGTGAAGCGTGTTTCATGTTGTTGTTGTTGTTGTTGTGGGGCTTAACGCCAATTTTCGGCACACGACATTCTACACGTGGCGGCCAGTGTTTATTGTGGAGGAAGAAACCGAGAAATCTGTGGAAGGGACTACCAACCCACTAGGAGCTACTGGCAAGCTTTCTCATATATCCACATTCGCCGAATCTTAGACTCGAAACCACCCAGACAGAGGTGAGATGGCAGTGATTGGTAACGTAGATCGTTTTAAACCACTAGGCAACTCTGGGTACCTATGTTTCATGTAAAAATTGGCTTTTCTATCGGTCATATTAGACTCGTCATTCTACTGTGAAACGTTTTAAATTTTGTCGATAACTTCGGAATGTGTTAATTTTGCTGATGTATTAAACTCTATCCAGACAGGAGACTTCACATTATCGTGATTAACTGTTGGCGTTGTTTTCGTTTAGAAAAGAGATAAGAAAAGTTTACGTCATCAAGTAACTATTTTAATACTTTTCAACGGCCAGGTCTTACTACTACTACTACTACTGCTGTTGCTCATTTGGTACTTTCTGCCGCTGGCTCGGTTCTCAGTTGCGGTGAGAGTTGATGTAGTCATTCAATCTTTAAAAGTCTTGGATAATAAAAGTCTGTATTGAGGTAAAGACGTATGATATGTTTCCCACAGGTAATTTAACTCCGCCAAAATTATCTTGCAACAATCTAAATGTGAATGCTTTTAGCTGTCTTTAGGGGAATAATAATGTTACATGTTTTACATATGCAATCACACACACTCTTCTATTCAATACCCACTTTTTGATCACATGACCAAACCCCAAATATTTACTATCCAACTAAATGGGTAGGAGTATTTATAGGCACACTAGACCAAAATGCACCAAATCATTATACAGAAGCAACGGTGGGTAATGTTTATTGACACACAAACATACTATCACGATGGTCATTTTAAGAGTCTCTATACCTCTTACACAAGAGACACTACTGAATATTAGTTAAATCAAGGAAAAGTTAAAACCTTCCATGATGTGTCTCTCACGAGTCCAGTGTCACTTCTCTTGTTAGATATAACAGGTACATATTTTGGAATGGTACTGTCTATCCCTGCTGTGATTATTCCATCCTCCCAGATTGAGAATTGAATGAATATATTCTCTTAAATCGAGGGGTGATCTGGACATAGGGAGATAGATTCAGTCTGGTAAAATTAAATTTGAATTATCCACTGTCATGAAATGATCACATTTTTACAACAACAAAATAACAAAAAAGAAACAAAAACAAAAACAAACGAAAGCCAAGCGAGAACGACGCTCTGCGATACCTACCATTCCCAAACAAGTTTTGTGAGAAGTTCGCGTTAGCGATTATGAAGAAATTATTGACCTGTGTCCAAAATCACCTACCTTCAATGAAAAAAGAGTGTAAAGATCTGTCAAGAAAAAAAGTAGTTCGGTAGCTTGCTAAGATTAATTTCAAGTTCCAGCCACCATAAAAGTGACTTCGAGAAAATTTCAAACGACTGCTTACAGTTATATTGTTAAATTGACGAATTGTTCTGTGGTGCTCCTTCCTGCTTGGAACCCTGCCTGCTCTTCGGTAATAATTTTCTCTGCTTGAGGCTTAGTCTGCTGAGAATTATTTTCAGCATGACTTTGCTCAGGGGACTGATCAAACGGATGGTTCTTTAGTTTTGGCATAGCTGTAGGTTTCCTTTATTGGAGAGCCTGATGACCAATGATTTAATTCATGCGGTGGGCCAGTCTCCAGTTACCAAACCAAATACAACAAATGTTGTAAAATTGATAATGAATAATGTAACATGTGAATCCATACCACGAGGTGCAAACCGTCAAGCAGTCGAGGCTACGCTAATACCACAAAAAGCCTCAAACAATAACCAAAATGGGGGAACTATAAAGAAGATCGCCTCTATAGAGAAGAAACCACAAATACACCTACTCCTACCCAAGATGTAAACAACACAACAGAGACCAATAAGACAAGGAAACATCGTACCCAACTACGACAGATAATGACCTACCACCAATAACAACACACCCCAACTCTACATATTGAAGAAATGACCTTGAATGAAAGTATTTAAAAAAATCAATACCTTTAATAAAAAAAAAAATATTTAACCCACTTTCTCTCTTTCACCTATACATGTCATACCATACCTCCTGTCTTAAATGTCGCCATTCCAACAGGTGCTAAGAATACATACTAGCAAATACCTGGGTAGGATCCGCAAATTGCAAGCCCATGCCGGACAACGATTTCTTACCATGGCGTGTAATGTAATGTATTTTTTTGTCTACTGATGTAGTGTAAAGTATTGTTCTTTGTTTAATGTAACATATATTTCTTTATTAAATATGATACAGCTATCTGCAATCAAGATCGGCCGGTTGTTGGTAACCAGAATGGCCCTAAAGTCCATCACACTAACAGAAATCCCCTCCCCCCGAGTCATTTCAATCCTAAACCCCAACAATCCCCTACAGAGACTCTGGGATCCGATCACATCAGAAATTATTAGACAACAGGAGTTCTAGACTATAACGAAGACATACACCTCACGACAAATTGCAATCAACCGAGAACTATAAAGAAGAATACAACTGAAGTGGATAAATTGCAATAAAATCGTCGATCTGCGTCAACTATAAGAATCATGCTAAGTATAATGAAGATTACATCTCCCGATACAATTCATCCGCAACCGATTACTATAAAGAAGACTATACCAGAAGAGGTCCATCTGCAACCAAATAACTCTTGACCCTTATATTTTGTACAGTCATGTTCCCTTATATGCTGTACAGTCATGTTTCGTACTACTTGTTGCCATTCCAACAGGTGCTAGGAATACATACTAGCAAATACCTGGGTAGGATCCGAAATTATATAAGCCCGTATGGAACAACGATTTCTTACCATGGCATGTCTTGTTTTGCTTGTCCTTTGTTCATCGTTACGATGTATTGTCCGAAATATTTTTATCTATATGCAATAGGACTCAACTTTCGACCCAACTGAGCTCTTTTTTGGTTTATAACTCATCATTGGCCTTTTGAAACCTGATTGGTATTTTTTTTAAATCACTCCACATTCCACAACTTTGAAAACAAAAATTAAGGGACACTCCGTCCCACTAATTCGACGAACTTTTAGACACTTTTTACGCTTAGTATACAAATCATCAACCTCCTTACAAATAGGAATATTCACAACCCAGGTTATTTGACCCGTATGAGATATCCTCATGTTTGGCTCTCTTTATTACTAAATATGGTGTTACTAATCATAAGCGATTTTTGCTTGCTTCTTGTGTGTTTTGTCGACCCTGGAGCGTGCTATGATATTAGGAACTAGTAACCCCCGGCGCCAACTCAACCCCAAACCCTTATAAACTCCTACAGAGGCTCTGGGGCACTACACTGCTTCCAACAGATACCAATCGGCGTTCCAGACTATAATGAATATTAAAAGAAGATTAACTTGCATTCAACTAAGAAATATTAAGAAGAATACAACAGAAGTGGATAAATTGCAAACGGTACCTGGCACATCCTAGCAACAGGAGGCCAGCCGACTATAATGAAGATATACAAAAAAAATCAGTTACATTGCAATCAACCGAGACCTATAACGAAGATTTCAACAGAAGTGGATCAATTGCAATGCACCCGACTACTCTTCTAACAACAACCAACAATCGACGTTCCAGACTATAAAGAAGACTTAAACACAACAAATTGCAAACAACTGAACGATATAAAGGAAGAATACAAGAGAAGTGGATACATTGCAAACAATGTACTTAACACATCCTCACAACGAGAAACAAGCAGACTATAACGAAGATACTACATGCTGCAACATCATTGCAATCAACCGAGAACTATAAAGAAGCTTTCCAACAGAAGTGGACAAATTGCAATGCACCTAACTCAAACCCTTACAACTGGAATAGCAGACTATAAAGAAGATATCAACGTTAAAATGAAAATTGCAATCGACTGAGAACTATAAAAGATTACAACAGAAGTGGATCAATTGCAATTACATTACCCTCCTCACTTCAACAACGCAAATGGGTGAGGCTTTGTTGGAGGCCCTGTTGGCGCCCTTGTCCTGCTGCTGGGTTGGGAGGCTCTCTGCTTGTATCTGGGTGTTGAACGTCAAGGTCTTAAGGTCGAGTACGATGCAACAAGACCCAGCCCTGGGTCAAGTCCCTCCAAGTGGATCCGGGCCGATGGCTAACCACGAGGAAGGGTATTGGAGGCCCACCCTTCGGGTGTGTCCTCTGGTCTCTTATGAAAATAAGAGGCTCCAAAAGTCGTCAAGCAAATGTACATGCATATACGACTACAATTGCCATCATCATCAGTCTCCAGTTGCAGATTGATGTCAGGGCTCTGGCTATCTCTTCTGTTCCAGCTTGAATGAGCTCTGCCTGTATGTTGTCAATGCCGGCTGATTTTCCTTTCTTTAGTGACCTAACTGCAACGTTGACTTCTTATGAAGAATGGGGTCATCATCAATTTCTTCAGCATAATGGCAATTTAGTAGTACTGGATTTCCCTGGGTCTTATGATTGTACATAACCGAGCAGCATTCTGTTCATCTCTTGAAGATCTCGTGATCTTCTAGGGTATTTTCATGTTTTCTCTTGGATGGTGATATTTTCCATTTTGCTGTCATTTCTTCTCAGACTGTCTTCGATTTTGCAGCATTATCTTTCTATCCAGGATTTCTTTGCATTTTTCATTCGTTTCCTCATGATGCTGTTTATCTCCCTTTATTTTATATCTCCTTCATGGTCTCTCTCTTTTTCAGTTCTCTTCTTTTGTCGCATAGTTCAAGGACATTTCAGGGTAGGGCCAGCTGCGATAAGGCAATGCTAGGCGAACTTCGTGATATGAAACCTGTAAATATGCTAGAACGATTTGATAGAAAGCTGGTGCAGGGTTTTATTGGAGTAAAATATAAATTAGGTCTCAGTATTATGATGATCTTGCACCAGAGTTACACAAATCTAATAAAAAGTTTCCACGGCGTAAGGTTGCCACTGAGGAAAAATTATCACTTTAACGTTATAAAGTGTTTAGTAAGTACGCATTTCGTATACCCGTTTTGAATAAAAAAAAAAACGACATCGATGACTGATGCGCTAGCGCAAATAATAAGCACAGAAAGAAAAAATAAAATTTGATCTGATCATGGAGCTTAGTTTTTAATAACTTTGAGCCACTTATGGAGCAAAAAAAAAAATCAAAAAGGAAATGAAGCACACCCACCCACCCCCACAATGGCAAAACCACTGATATTTCTTTCAAAATAACGAATTTTGCGTTTTACTTATAATAGCAAAACAACTGGGTATCACAAAAAACGGCTAAAATATTATATATCTGGAGCGATGTCTATGCTCCCTTAACTCTTTGCTACCAGTTCCACTGGCCAAACAAGCAAAGATTATTTCTAGTCACTGAACACCATCGATTCCTGGGTTAGACAATTAGCGCCCGCCACTTTGGTCTGCTACGCCCGATTACCCTCAACCCGACTAGCAACGTTGGAATATTCGAAGTACTCGAAAACGTATACGCATAGCACGGCTCAGCACTGCACACTCATCATACGCAACTCTTTACAGCACACGCAGCTCTACACAGCTGCATACTTAGCACATCCAGCATTGCAAACGCAGCATACGCATAGCTCTACACCAGACCTTTACAGCATAGCACCAACACAGCACTGCAACACCAACACAGCTTTACAACACAGCACTGCAACACCAACAGCTCTGCACCAACACAACACTGCAACACCAACGCGGCACTGCAACACCAACACAGCTGAAAATATATCCAATACCGTAATACTACGCATGACACATGTTTGGTAAATTATATTAAAAAAAAAACAACCCACCTAATGTTTTAACTGACTGCGTAGTGTAACGTCTCATCCTTTATATATTAAATTATTAGATACAGTAACTATGTTATTCCCTGCATGTTTTTAAACGCAATTATCATTATAATTCTTATAAGTTTTCCAAAATTACCAAAAAAAGACCAAAAATTAGAAAAAGAAAAGAGCTACACATGGGATTTCCAGAGACTCCTCCGCAGGCCTGCCCACTTCGCGTATCGCCATGTGATATAGCCCTACGAAGTCTTTGTATTTTCTATTGTCTCAAAGTAGACCTCCGATCGACATAACGACTCGTAATTTAAGGATTTGACTTTAACGTAAAGCATTTATACACAGGAAATGTAGCTCAACATCGTCTATGTAATTCTTGTATTCGGGTTTTCCCTTCTAAAGCACTCAGCACGTGCCACGCAAGATAAACGAAACCTACTGTTTCGAAATATTGTATAATATACATTGATCACTCTCAGGTATCGTTGTACACGAAAAACGAAACTCGAAAAATGAAACTCGAGTACATTTATTTAATTAAAAAAAATAAATCTATACAATTCCGTGACACTTAGTCATTTTTTTCCATGGACGTCAAATGTAAATTGTAGAAAAAGAGATGATAACTTTTTATTTACATTTTATGTATGCGGTAATTTATTCATTGCACTTTCAGAAGCTGGTGTTGTATAGTCTTCTAAAGTTTGTTTTCCTTTTTTTAATAACTGCTTTATTAGCTCATGTGAGCAGTCATTTTAGTTAGCTGCGTGCTTAGATCATGTACAATTTCCATAAGGACTATATCCAAAGAAATTACAACCGCAGTACATGAAACTAAAATGGAGGTATGCCAACATTTTTTTCAACGTGCATGTTAAAAATTGAACATCGTCACCTTACACCTGTCATTCTCTCAGAAATTCATAATATTTGTAGAGCGTCCCCTAAAATGAAACCTATAATGGAACCATATCAAAATATGGTGGCGCTCTACAGTTTTGTATTTAGCGTAGGGTTAGAATTTTAAAGAAAAAGAATTTTCCCGGGTTTCCTTACTAGTTATACTGGCTATTTAAAAGAGACTTTGTATATCTTAGGTATTGTTCAAAGAACCTTTAATTTCCTTTATTTTGATGTATGATTGATGGGTATAATATGGGTTAGAGAGTATACAGCTTGGCCTTACTCCAGATGTGCATCTTTCAAAAAAGTGTTATCTCTACTTGTTCATTTTCACTTCTCGAACTTCAGAGGTAAATTGTAAAAAATAGAGCCGATAACTCTTTTTGTTTAGATTTTATGTATTTGGTAATTCATTCATTGCACTTTTAGAAGCTGGTATTGTCTAGTTTGACAAAATTCATATTCCATATTTTAATAGCTGCCAAGAATAGTGTACTTTAGACAAATTCAGGTTGAATTTTGGAGCACAAGGGAGCAGTCATTTTAGTTAGCAGTGTCCTAAGATCATTTAAAATTTCCAAAAGTACAATATCCAAAGAAATTTCAGCTACATTACATGAAAATAGCATATAGGTATGCCAACATTCTCTCCACTATCGCTATCACCATCGCTATCTCAAAAGTACATAATAACTGGTGAGCGCCACCTATGTATTTCTGTGTGTCATATGGTTTAATTTTGCGCCAAAATAACTGCGTCTCATTATTGTGCTAATGTGACGTCATTTATGTTCCTGACAACATGGTTGCAGTGTGAAACACTCTATCGAAGGTAATGTGAATGTAGATTTTTCCCCCCTTTTTTGTCGGTTTGTCTGTTTCATTTCTTTTTTTTAAAAATCTGATGAAGTCAGTACAAATATACTTACATTTGGAACAAAGCATTGTTATTTTCATAATTACATCAGCAATATGGGGTGTGTCTATTGAAACCCTATGCCAATTTAGAATAACGAATATTTTAACATTGAAGTCCAGGGAAAGTTTATATAATCCCGTATTCCATTTTGCTTAGACTTATTATCTATCAATCCTTCTGTGAATGTAAGAGAAAGCGATATGTTTACTCGAATATATGTCTATTGTATGATATTGAAATAAATATCTATTAGATCAAAAATAGTCCAACACTGATTGCCAGAATGCATTTTATAAATATTTCATAGACTGTATAATTATTGTGACTTCTGTGGATTTGTGTCTGAAATTTCATTTTTTACAATGTCCTGCAATATGTGTACACATGTGATAAAAATTATGTATTACTTTTCTTTAATATAAACTAAAACAGCGTATTACTTTCCATTTTATTACACTAAAATTATTTATCTCGTTAAACTATTTTATAGCTAATTTGTCAACAAGTGGACAATTTTCGTATCACCTGATATCGTTCAAACTCAATTGCTAAGATGTTGAATTGGAAAATCACAGAACACTCTGATTCTCTCGCCACTGACGGGTCGATCACATTTAAAGTGTGTGTGCGTGTGTGTGCGTGTGTGCGTACGTGCGTGCGTGTGTGTGTGTGTTTCGTATGGTCAAGCAACATACTTAATGGTCCTGATCATACCAGTGACATAGCACCTGTCAGAAAAATACATAAACAAAACTTCTTTTAAAATTGTTTTTTTTTTCACCTCATGAAAACGACCCATATTCATATTCGAAGCGTGTTCGCTATAAATATGAGAGAGAGAGAGAGAGAGAGAGAGAGAGAGAGAGAGAGAGAGAGAGAGAGAGAGAGAGAGAGAGAGAGAGAGAGAGAGAGAGAGAGAGAGAGAGAGAGAGAGAGAGAGAGAGAGAGAGAGAGAGAGCTGCGGTTTGCATCTAATATATAGACTGTTTGGTATAAATCAATTACCCATTCAAATATTGTCCTACATAATTCAATCAAGTAAATCTCAGATATTCTCTCAATTTGTCGACTTTGAGCAAGTACAAGTAGTACCTTATCGTCGAAAACGGAATAAACATTGGTATCAAACTTGTAGAAACGTAATATTTTTTATAATAATAATAATAATAATAATAATAATAATAATAATAATAATAATAATAATAATAATAATAATAGTATTAATTATTATTATTATTATTATTATTATTGTTATTATTATTATTATTATTATTATTATTATTATTATTATTATTAGTAGTAGTAGTAGTAGTAGTAGTAGTAGTAGCAGTAGCAGTAGTAGTAGTAGTAGTAGTAGTAGTAGTAGTAGTAGTAGTAGTAGTAGTGGCTATGTCATTTACGTCTTTCCCAAGGACACACAGAGGTAAAGAGGGAGCCTACTCGGGCTTTCTTGGGCAAATATCCGTAAAATTTCTACTACTTTGAAAAAACAAATGAATTGTTGAAGGTATAGAATTAAAAAATCATCGGTTACAAGGAACAATTCCTTATGCAGTGGTTCCTTGTTGTAACCAATATATTTGCATTTTTTCTTTCTTCGAGTGATATTTATAGGTTACTGCATTTGTATGGGAAAATATGAACGAGTTTTTCGGATGGCTATACTGCACGACCTTGGGAGTGCAGTATTGCCATCCGAATAAACGAGTTCATATTTTCCCATTCAAATGCAGTAACCTTTTTATTATATGCTTATTTTTTGTTTCATTACCAAAGACTTAATAATAAAATTCACAGCCAAATATATTTAATAATTATTTTATTATTAAAATAAAGAAGTTGACAATCGTAGATTTTCCTTCAATACACAATAATAGTATTTATGCGCATATAGCTCCGCCCATCGACCTTTTGACTTTATAGCGTACCGCGCGCTCATTCATTTAAAAAAAGAAATCCCATTTTGTTCTATCTGAAATTGAAATTTAAAGTCATACTATGAATGACTGCGCCATTGAACAAAGTTCCCAGCTGGTCAGGAATTGAGAGATTTTGTTTTTCTGTCAATTCAGCCAAATTCTGATTATCTCCTTCTGTGTGTTTTCCGCACGATGTACGTGTGACTTCAGGGACTGGCGATGACAACAATCTGCATAACTGTTTGTTCTGCCATGGATAGTTTGGAATCGTAAGGTGGAAAAATATGAAAGTTTTTAAACATAAATTCTTAAGAAGATGCTGGTTTCAATATTGTTTATTTTTTTGTGAACAACCGATTCATTTCTTGCGGATTTCCGTACAGTCTACTATGGAATGTGATTTCGATTTCAACAATGTAGTCTGGATTATATAGGCCTACATATTATAGTACACAGATGTGTAACAGTATTTGGAAATACGTAATGAAAGTTTTTAAACATAAATTCTTAAGAAGATGCTGGTTTCAATATTGTTTATTTTTTGTGAACAACATATTCATTTCTTGCGGAGTTCCGTACAGTCTACTATGTAATGTGATTTCGATTTCAACGATGTTCCGGAATGATATCTTAAATGCAGCGCGTCTCACGTTTGTTTTCATACAGCCATCGCTGAACATTTCTGACATCACGTTCAGTCGCCAGTTTCGTTGAAAATTTCTTCTGTGAGTCTATGAATTCATCCTCATTCTCAACTTTGGCATCTCTACTTTCAAATGGTTCAAACAGTTGGTATACTTCATCCACCGACAAACACAATAAAATCTTAAGTACTGGCGTCTGCGTCCATTGTTTGTTTACTATATAAAGTAGTTCTTTCTTTATTCACGTGCATCAGTCACGTCGGGGTGCAATATGAAGGTGCAATATCGCTGGATATTGAACGATTCTGACAACGTAAAGTTAACGGAGAAAAAAAATGAGCATATAATAAGATTAGATTTAGCAACATAATCATAACGTCACGGTATTGTACTGATGTGACGTCATTAAAGTCTTTGACAACATTGTCGATATGAAACACTTTGAAATAAAGGTAACACCAATGCGGATGTTAAAGTTTGCCATCTTCTGTCAGCCAATAATTGTATTAGTAAGGCTATAAAAGTCAAAATATATTGGATACCTCATTATAATGAACTCATTACACGAACCGGATGTTATAATTTATTAAGGAGAGGGACGCACACACACACAAATGTATACGTAACTCATACTTTGTTATGGTGTACATTTTTCAATAATACCAATGACAGGGATTCGACGACTATAGTTATTATAGTTCCTATACAGAAGAGCTTTCATAATTTTTCGTCTTTTCTTGATCTTGATTCTTATATATCGGCCACTTAAGCATATGTTTATCGATCTGTCTATGGATTATTAGACAGATCAAAGTAATTTTGTTGAAGTACCCTTTACCTTTATTACAGCTATTTCCTTTCCATTGCGGCATTATGGAATGTATAAAAAACTCACTAGAGCCAGAACCCGGCTGGATACAGAAGCTGCTTTGTATGGAGGGGTTTAAGGGAATTCGCCGTGAAGTCATAGTGGAGGGACCCTTTTACCAGTTGGGTGCTGGGAATTCCCTTCTAAGGCGTGTTCATTTAGGGCTCACGACGGCCGAACTTGTAATTGTGAGTCAGGTACGTTGATTTGGACATGTCATATTCTCTTTCCAATCGTGCTAGCATCAATTTGCATTGTTCAATGTCAATTATAGAGAGCTGTTGTATGTGTGGATATGTATTTGTCGTCCTCTTGGAGACTATCACCGTAATATTTGCACCTGCTGATTTACGGTTACATAAAATATGAAATAATAAGGAAACGGCAAGGACTCGGTCACGTCAAAAACTGGCATAATTATTGGTAGTAGCCAGAGAAGCAGCGCCATTGCCTGAAGTTTTTGACAGTGTAACCAGCTGGCTTTTGAAAACAGATGGACATGTATTTTTTCTTGGAAAACATGATTTCCTAAACTTGTTTAGGCATTAGCCGGTTTGTAATTTGCGTTGTTGTCCTGCAGTTGTTATCATCAATATGAACGAGTCTTGCTTTATATGGTGGTCAGTGTTATTGTGCTAGATTATTGTCCGTCATAGAGCGAGAATAAAAACAATAAAAAAATTTTTTTTTTTAAAAAAAAAAGAATAAAAAATGGAAATGAGCGAGCTTAAAAAAGTTTGAACATAAAAATACCAAAAAGGAAAATAATTGCTATCCCCCCCGCGAGTTTCAAACTAAAGAAAGAAAGACAAATGGCAATGTTTACATATAAGATTGACGTTTCTTATTTGTGGTGTGTCATATCTAACATCCTAAAAACAGATTGAATTGTTAGATTTAACAGTAGAATTGCCATCAACATAATCCTTATTTTCTAAATAAATTTGACTCAATTTTCTTCTTTTCTATCTTCTATTTTAGCTTTTTGTATTGCCAGATATTTAAACAATCTTTAGAACATCGTTCTTTTCTAAATCGGCATAAATGGTAGGTTTAAGTCAATTATAAATGATATATATATATATATATATATATATATATATATATATATATATATATATATATATATATATATATATATATATATATGAGAGAGAGAGAGAGAGAGAGAGAGAGAGAGAGAGAGAGAGAGAGAGAGAGAGAGAGAGAGAGAGAGAGAGAGAGAGAGATTATGGAGTTATTTTATAGTTTTGGTCTTTCAAACATCTACATAATTTGCTAAGGGAAAATCGAATCATGAAGATCACCACAGAACTCGCTGTTAAGGCTATATTCCTTTTTGAAATGTATTGTGCTTTCAGTTAAATCCTAAACGTGCAGTGGAGGATGTTTACCACTATAGTCTTGTGCATGTATTTTAACATATGCTCTATATTTTTCATCTTTATTGTATTTTTCCATTTTTACGTGCGCGAGATTGACACTCAAGATACCATCATTGTATCTGCCAATAAATATTTCAAAATTGCTATTTTATACCTTCAAATTTAACGTAGATGTTTTCAATATTACAGACGTTATAATTCTACATTGCATTTTTCCATTTTAAGGTCTACTACTACATCTTTTTATTTTCATTATTATTTTTTAAACTTGGGTATTAAAAAGTGTAGAATATTTGCAACAGCATGATCAATTGAAATGTAAATATCTTGGAAACTGTTGAACTCTTCAGAATTTTAACTAAATATGTTTTCCATTGCATCGCATATAAAATGAATATATCTTTTCTCTCAGAATTTATACAATATTCAAGAGGAAGAAAATGGATTTGATTTTGACGAACTGCTTCCATTGCCATTGATTCGTCTGTTTATCCCCAGTCCTCAAATTACAAGACTGATTATCTGCACATGTTGCGGAGACGTCCTGCATTTCCAATTGGACCATAAAAGCGCGGGAGATGCCAGTATGCATCTTTGGGAGAATTGGTGGGAAGAAATCCGGAAAATTTCAGGAAGTGAAACTTCCAAAACCGATGGATATATTATATGGAATTCGAAATACATTATAACATCAGACGAACTTTCTCAAATACGAAGGAATCCTGAGTACAAAACTCCAAGAGACAGAACAAATATTCTCGTTTTTGCACAGCATACACCTGATTACCGATGTGTTCGATCGGTGCCGGTACAAACTTTGAATATCGATCGTCCCACAATTGTACACTTAGGACTCAATAAACAAATCAAAGAGTCGCTCAGGAAAGAATCATTGGCAATGTGCGAAAAACGTGGACAACAAATGAAAGCAAAAAATGAGAAGATAGGTGATCAAACTAAAACGAGGACATCAGGATATGCAGAAGTTTTGATTCCAGTGTGGTACCCAGAGGACCATAAAATTGCCACGTATCGACGGGATTTAAAGAAATCCATGTCATCTCCATCTCTGATTGACAGTGACCATTTATATCCAGGCCATGTGCAGAGAATTTTCTCCAACAAAACGGAAGAGGATTCATTTTGCCTAAGAGAATCCAGTTCTTTGATTGACACAGTTTCAACGATGTCTGCCTTGACCGAAGAATGTGGTGAATTTGACAAGGTTTTAAGCTACCTTCTCGTAGGTTGCAAGCCAGATTCAAAAGAACTAGATCCAAATTTATTTCGCTCCTATAAAAAGGTGAGATTTACAAAGATGTTATACATATTCTAAATTGCATTAGTATTTTTGTGTATAAAGAGTTTTACTTTCATGCGCTTTAGTCGTAGATTCAACGTAGTATACAGCTGAGGCAAGAAATAAGATTTGTGCATGTTTAGGTTGTACACTATATGACAAAAGTAGGTCACACTAACCAGACTTATGATCTTATTAATGCACACGAGGTTTCCACATGTATGAATTAAATATAATTTACTTATGCTGTTTTTATTAAACAACTAAACTCCGAATTGTAGAACATAAAATCCTGCTAATTTGCAGCATCGATAATCGTGGGAACTATTCAAAAAGGTAATGCAAGCGAAAATCTGTCAGTTATTAAGACCATGTTGAGCGCCATAATATTCTTTCTCGTCATACAAAATGAAACCCTTTCGCTGCCGGTTAATTTTTTTTTTAATGCCATCAAAGTACATGACTCGTCAAATTTATAACATAAGTTCTGCAATTAAAAGTTTTCCAACATGATACCATAAAAACGTTTTTTTTATTATTATTTATTACGATTTAAACTATCAATTCTTGTATATGCCAATATTATGTGTGTGTGTTTTTGTATTTGTGTGTGATTTAGACTTTTAACGTAGCAATCTTTCAGTCATATCGATACGATGTCTACAGTGTGACAGTTTATAGTGATGTCTAGCACTGGGGCATCATGCCGCAGACATGTGGCATCATGTCCCACCCAGTCACCTTATCCTGACACCAGGACAATGAGTCCTAACAAAAACCTCTTAATGTTGAGCGCCAAACGAGGCAGCTGTTAGTACCATTTTTAAAGTCTCCCCCATCAGAGGCGACGCTCTATCCACTAGGCTACCGGAGCGGTTCTGTCGATATTTTAATAATGATTCTAAAAATAGAAACCTCTAGCATGATGTTTATGGCCTTTCAATTAGTGTTTAGTATATGTGAACATTACGTTAAAAATATTATTCATTCTACGAATTAAGCTCTGAACTGTTTGGTTATTAGTTAATACTTCTATACAATTTACTTACAGATGGATAAATTTCGTCGAAAGGCTATGTCAAATAAAAGAAAATTGAAGACAAGGTACTTTCTTCATTTTGGTATTTTATCTTAAATAGTTGTACAAAAGTGACGAGGCACTAACATTTTAGTGATCTCTCTTTGACAAAAGTAAATGTTAATGTCCCAGCCTGATTTTATTAATGATGGCATTGTAAAGAATACCTAATACTTCAAAACCAGTCAAAAGTTCACATTGATATACAAGATGAAACATCCAGCTGCCATAGTTCTGCATGGGACCTTTAGAATAATCCAAGCCAAATCCTTGTTGAGATATAATTTATGTGCAAAAGTGATACATTTCGAAAGATAGAGAACTCACAAGTACATTTGGTAAACTGAAGGTATAGCCAATATAATCTTCAGGCTCGTAATAGTTCACCTGACCAATTTCTGAACACAATATTTATTCGTATCTTTCCAGCCTCTGTGAAGTTGAGAGTTCCGATTCAGATTTCAGCATCGATGTCATCGTTGATGAAATTAAAACACGTGAGTGAGAATAATCTAATATTCTGAAGGAATTTAGATAAGCAACCATTTTTGCATCCTGGGTATTCCAAAGCTATTGTTCGTTTGACTGTGACTGTCTTTTTCATAACACTATCATCATGTTAAGGATCTATATTAACAGATAAAATAGTATCATTAGTTGGCACTATGGCCTATAATTCTTATAAAATTGATTCTCTTTAAAACTTTCAATACATAGTTATATATGAATATGCCAAATAGCGATATGATAGAGATATATTAGGTATTTTAAACGTAAGAGGAAGGGGAAAACAAAATAGAAAAAGTAGTATGTAAGTTGGGCATTGAAAAACCAGCCTCAACATAAGTGAAATAAGATGACACGTCCATTGAATGTCTTAACTTATGTTTGCAAAATAACGAGGGTAATGCAAGCAGGCGGCAGTGCATTTGTGTTAAATTTGTATTTGTCTCCATGCTTGTTTGAGAAGGGATGACTGTACATAACCATACCTATTTTACTGCATCTTTTCTCTATCGTAGGCACGAGGTCCGGAGCAGAGCTATGGCAGATAGCAAGAAGACTTGTTATGGCTAAACGAACGGGAACACATCTGGATGATTTAGTCCAAACCGTTGTCTTCAAGACATATGCTTCCAAGTACAATCTTTGTCATTTGTCTCTAATTTGAATCACAATGATTAACATTTCTTATCAATGCGGATACATTTTCTGTTCATGATCATTGATGCTAAATATCACGAATTTGTTAGAAAATGCTCATCCATCACAAAAAATGTTTTGACAATGGACATTTTATACCGACACGCGGAAAGGTAAATGCTTCAATAGATACAATTCTACCTTTTCGAAAATTTTTGATTGTGACCATTGTGGACAATTCTATCAATAATTGAAAATAGGCAATTATTCATTTTGCGTTAATAAATGACAACGCGATGTCCATTTAGTTGTGTAAGACTGTATTGATATAGCAGATTGATTGATTGGGTGCCAAAACACTATTGAACTCGACATATCCAGTAACATATTGCCAGCAAATGAGTACTTTCACTCTGAAATTATTTTGTGCAAAGTAACTATTACTCTTCTATATACCAATCTGCCGTTGACCAAAAGAACTTCTGCCGACAAACTGACTCAAGTAAATAATATCTATTATATGTTGTTTTTTTTCCCGTTAAGATTAAATTGTCAGAATAGTGCAGTATTTTTCCATACTGAACGGCGTCATATTGTACCATAAGTGTATCTAAAATAGTAACGTGTATTAGACACTACTTTAATGGTATACAAACTATGTACGTTCAAGCAGTAGATGCTTTAGCTTTAGGTTTGTTTGATATTTATATTGAATGAACTAAGCAAGCTGTTCCATACATTTGAAAGAATATATAATAAAGTTTACGATATGGACGAGTTCATTGAGTCATAAATGAAACTTTCAAACAAGCAATCGAATGGACTTGTTATTTGCAATGACCACAATAAACATGAGGGAAGCATTATTTAAAAGACCATTTTAATCATGTAAAAAGTTATGTAGGAGAAATGTTTGAAACGTTTGGTATGGCTTGTGCTCGCAAAATCTATAAAAATAGCATAGAAAAGCATTTTCAAGCCAATGGCAATCGCATATCTATCAGACATGTACTATTTTAAAAGTAAGTCAAAAACTAAATTCGAGAAATGCAAATGATGGTTTTGGTATAATATAAAGAGCCTAAGAACCAATAAATTGAGACGATGAAGAAATCTTATTTCCTCTGGCTAAACGGACTTAACCCATTTAAAATTTTGATACAACGTTTTGGATGTAGGCTAGCGATAGAAGCGATACAGTTCATGTACATAATTAGGGTCAAACAAACAAAAAGCATGCAAGTGACAGGACATAAACATATGCAATCTTTGACTAGTAATAAGAGTGACAATAAATACACTTACATTTTTGCATCTTGAACTTCCTGAAAATGTACTTTCATTGTTAGTTCTGCAATTCAGAATTACATTTCCCATGCCATGGGTTCAAAAACTTGATACACACCGAAAAAATGTACTGCATTTTTGACTTAAATTCCAACAGAAATCACATTCTCCATATGACATTCAAAACGAAATGAATGTGATATTCCATAGCGTCTTTTTGATGATTTGTATTAAAATGATTAATATTTTCCCCATATTATGATTCCAAATAATCAATGACAGAACAGAAACAGAGGAGCAGTTAGTTCATGGCGGGTCGCTTCACTGCTTAAATCACACGTGCATCGTACAGAATTGACTTAGCTAATAAATCCAGACCATCACAAGCAGAAAAGCAGAATTGAGTGAAATTGGCAGTAACGTATAATCCTTTCATTTCAGATCAATTATAAACGTTGTCTCAACCCGCATTCATTCACAATATCATTCTAAATTAAAATTAAAGTAGACTAAAACGAGAGTTTTAGCCTAATGTCAAGTGCGAGACGAGGTTCAACTGTTGTTGAGCGGTACTATGTGGATATTAATGTGTATTGATAACTCTATAGACATGTATTTTTTTTCTGATACAGCATAAATTTAATTAATTTGCTTCTTGTAGTGTAATCTGTTTATTATGAAATCTTAGGCAGAAAATCCAAATGAGATATTATAGAAAGGTTATTGCATTTATATGAGAAAAAAAACGAACTCTTATTTCTGACTAGTACTTTAATTCCAAGGTAGTGCAGTATTACTACAAAGAACTCGTTCATATTTTACTATACATATGCAGTATCCTTTAATTATATCTTAGAACCAGTCAAGTGCAGCAGATTAGCCAGCAAATAACAACTTACAAAATGGTTTGTATAATGAAAACTTAAGCTGTAAGATCGTTCTTGTAGGACTATAACAAAATAATTTCCCGGTCTATTTTAATAACGATAAACAGAGACATCAGTTTCAGCTTAGCAATATTGTTAATCTCGCCTTTCAAATGGGTTAAAAGGAAACATTATACAAAAATCAATATCCACGATAGCAACATGATATAGCAGTGCTTGTTTTCAGATACACTGATGTTTATGAGCTAAAATTCAGTATTTCTTCAGTAGGACATTTCAAAAAATGAGATGGTACAGCGTCCATAATCATTTGCTATTTTTGACTTCTTCAGGACGGAAGAGTCAATTGGGAAGAAACTCGACAGGAATGTTGCTTAGGATTTACTCTATTCAAATAGGTTTTTTTTTATCCTTGATGGCCTAACTAGCAACTATGTGGAATTAATAACAACATGGTGGAAAAGCTATTTTCAATCTCTTTTCTAAAAACAGTTGAGCCAGCTTGAATCAAACTTGGTTGAAATTTTCATTAAGTTATTCTCTGTGAAAGCTGTGCACAATGTGCCTTCCATAGCAAGTAACTATTTTCGATTTCTTCTCCAGAGTCGTTATTGACAATTTGAATAAAACGTTGCAGAAGTGTACGTTTGGACACCCCCTTGTAAAAATATTATAAGAAATGTCAGGAATGATTTTCAGAGCAACGATATGGCTTTCACAGAAACCAGGTAAAAAGCCAATTATCAGCTTCAATAACAAATGTAGTTAATTTAAATGAAAATTAGCAGAAATGTTTATTAACGCGTCCAATATCAAAATTCTATCTGAGGTGCTTTCTATAAATGTTGTGGTTTAGCATAAAAAAGGACTTGATACCTATTTTGTAGAACTTATTTTTAAGAACAATATGACCACTTTGATTCAAAATCGTGCCAGTTTGGTTTCACAAGCAACCAAATAGCAACCTGTAGGATATTTAGTTTTAATTTTTTTCTTCACAACAAGTAAACCATTTTATCAGAACTATGTCCTATTAATTTTTCTTAGCAATTATGTCTCTTTGCACTTAAAGCAGATTGGTAACGTATGTTTTGAATTATTATTGAGAACATTTTTTTTAATGAAAACTGCGTGTGATTTTCAATCAATTGAGTCGTTTCCATATTAATCAGATGAAATCCCAATTATTTGGTACCCTATATTATGGCTGAACCTATTGTTAAAGGACTGACATAATTAAATTTAGAACTTCTGCTATTAAAATTGTATCCAGTGGTTTGGCATTCTTAGCAACCTAGCGGAAAACCTATTTTTAATTTGTCCAGTACGAGTTTGCCAGTTTGAAACGAAATGAGTAGAACGAAATGGATAGCGGCAGTTTGAAACGAAATGGGTAAACGAAATGGATAGTGGTTTCAGTGTATCAAATTGCTCTCTGAGTGACTTCCTTTGCAATGCAACGGTGTATCTCTGTTTTAAAGTTACATCTCGTGACAATATAATTTGGTGTAATTATTATGGAGCTGTGGCCACCAAATATGATCGAAGTCACGTACTATGTCCTAGCTACCAAACTTTTCCTGGAGCTTCAATAATATAATTATCAAGCAAGGTGAGTGATACCATGTCCATTTGCGTCTTTTGTTTATATTTCAGTAAGAGCCAGAGCAAAAACAGCGTGCTAGATTTCCCCTCTGAAGTGGTCGCGAATGAGTTGACTCTACAACAGGTCTGGCACATCCTGACAATAAACCTCACCGATTTTCATAAGATAGCCCAGTCTGGAAGGCTAGGGGTATGTCATCTGAAATTGTACGTAATGTAAATATGTAAACAGATAATACAATGTTTGCTGTTCACAAGCATTTGCTGGAGTAAAATAAAAGAGTTCTAATATATGGGTCAAAAATCTTTTCCTCAAACTCTGGCAAATATTTTCACACAACAAACCGTATGTGATCATTATTACTACATGATCAGTAAATATAGTTTCCAACTACGCCCTTCACCCCACCCCACCCCGGCAGCAGCTTGTATCCCCACTTCGATTTTCAAAACTAAAAGCTTTAAGGATATGAAAAGGCATAAAACGTGATTGAAATTTTCCTTAGGTTATTCTCTGTGAAAGCTGTGCACGATTTATAATTTATAACTCGATTGCCCTCAACCAGTCAGAATTTCAACACTAACATGGCTGCCATATTTGCATGAGGGTGTCTGTATTTTTTAGTGTGATATAAGTCATGGTGTTTGGTTGTCAATTAAGGCTACACTGCTTCTATAACTAAGAGTAGACAGTAATATTTGTAACTGTTGAATCGGTGTGGACAAAAACACCTGGCTTCATCTGTAAAGTCCGTTCTGGTGGATCAGGCGGCCCATCAGATATGCTTTTTATTTCCCAGTGGCAAAGGCATATGACGAGGATTGTAGGGTCAGCACTTGTCATCAACTCAGGTGCAGTAGGAAATGATGGCCGTCCACTGAATCCGGACATGTCTCAAAACGTCTCGACATTATCGCTCCACTGGAATCAGATGGGCCCATACGAGAGAGTAAGAGCGACTCTACACAACTTGTCTTCGCTTAAATCCATTTCATGCTCAAGACATCATCCTATTCCCTCCATCTTCTAGATACCTTCAAGTCATGTGGCGACGGCCCAGCTGCACCTACCAGACATTTAGGTTACAGAAGGCCTGTTTAGAAGGCATCACTACAGAAGGCCTGTTTAGAAGGCATCACTACATAAGGCCTGTTTAGAAGGCATCACTACAGAAGGCCTGTTTAGAAGGCATCACTACAGAATACCTGTTTAGAAGGCATCATTACAGAAGGCCTGTTTAGAAGGCATCGCTTTATCATCTAAGAAGGCAGCCTTCAATAACATCAAGAAGATTGTCCAATGCAAACTCTGAATTGCAAAGCTCACGGCTGGGCAATAAGGCAGGTGAGCCCTAAGCAGACAGGAATGATATTAAAGAATTTATATGATGCGTTAAAGACGATCTACTAGTCACAGTCATCACTAGCATTTCAAATACCGAGTGCTGACAGTACCACACAGCTCACTAATAAAGAAATGATACTCCAGTGAAGGATGGGCATAACACTTCAACAACATTCTCAATAAACAGTAATCTATCCGTTAGGAGGCATATGCTCTACTGCCCCAATCGGAAATCAACATGACACTTGCTGATCCTCCAACATCACATTTTACTGAAAGTAATTGACAATGGCGTCAAATGTCAAAGCACTTGCAACAGATGCTATATAGGAAAAACTATAAAGCCGGAGATTCGCAATGTCACAGGCACTGACTGAATTCTTCCAGTCAATGTGGACTCATGGATCTATGTCCAAGTAGTACAATGTAGCATCCATCATCTTTTTGTACAAGCGGTAAGGCAACACACATTCCCGCGACAACAATAGGGGCATCTCCTTCTTGTCAATAGCATAGCAGGCAAATTTGTTCCCAAAATTCAGCTGAATCTTATTGTTTACCACGTGATCAAGGACTCCTGGATGAGTGTCAGTGTGGATTCAGGAAATGACGAGAAGCCACATACATTATGTTTCAAGATTGTCAACTCCTGGAGAAAAGTTAGGAACAGAACTCCAACCTGTTCACAAGATTCAGCCACCTGACAAAAGAATTAGATGCAGTCAGATATAATGTAAGCATTTTGAGTTTACTATTCTGGTTTATAGCATATTTGAACTGTATTGTGGACAAAATTATTGCTGTCGCTTCTACGGCCCTTTATTGACTTTCTCCACACGAGGTCAGTCTGCAAAGTTTGCCAACAAATTTATTTTTTTTTGTATTTATTATATGTTAGGACGTGAATTAGTGAATTGCCCAAGTGAAATAATTGTAATAATTCACTGTACAATAGAATTTGTCCAAGCTATTTCATATATCAGATTTTCAAATGACGGATTTATCATGAAACTATACCGATTATTTTATGTCCGGAATACATTACCTCTAGAAGCTATGTGTGATTACGTTACCGTTTACATGTTAGCATTGAATATACATGGTAAGATCGCACTATCCAAATATACATGTATGGTAACGTAATTTACATATATGATTCACATAAATTTAGCAATTTGTTTTCTTCAAAATAGGCTGTTCGAATGTGTCTAATAAACATGTGGCTTTCGGAAACAATGTCACTCACTGCATTCTAATATCTTCATATTGACATTCGACTCGCTCATTATGCTGCCAGTACTCAACCAATTCCTTCCGAATTACGGCTAGTTAATTTTCCTTAGTAGTTGAAACTTTCACAATCTGCACGTATTTGACGGTCTTATGTCTCTACTTCCTCATCAAACTTTGCTTGATCAACTTGTCTAGATTACTCGTAGTTTTAATGCCAGCTGACTCTTGGGCTTTCATCTAAATGCCATGTTTCTGTACCATGTTTCTGTACCTCTTAAAAGCAAATTCTTCGAGAAGTGAACATGGCTTGGTTCATATATTGTGGTCAACAATGGCTGAACAATGACAAACTGACTTTCAAATATTGGTTTTCCGACAGAAACCTTTGGTGCAAGTTGTAAAGATAGCTATTTAGAACTAATGCCTGATTCTTTTTTAATCTATCTTCGCCTTATCTTTCTTTCCTGGCAAACATGCATTATTATCCTCTTTTTCCACGAACTTGATCATTACCTTCTGCTTTAATGAACTTCTTACTTTTTGGAAGATTCGTTTTCGTAATATCAACTTGCCTTCCAATCAGCTTTTGATTTACTTGTAGCTTTCTGAGCAATTCTCAATCTGTTCGTTTCAATAATTTCCTACAAAACACTTTCAGGGGCGATTTTTGACTTTTTGATTTTTTTCTTTAGTTTCCTTGATATATTTTGTTTCTACTACACAGTTATAGCATTATAGCGTTTTATTTGCCACGAAATGACATTTGGAAGACGACATTTCGACCTCTCTTATTTAAGCCTTGGATATACTTCTTGGTGTCATCGTTTTCTAAATTTTTCCCTGAAATGGGCTTTCCATACTTTTGTTCATTTCACCTGTGTCTTTTCTTCCTATGCTTTTGTGTACGAAGTCTATCAGGTGCTCTTTTCATGTCCCTTACTTATTTCATCCTTTAATCCATTTAGAACCTTAACACTCTTTCTTACAAGTCTGAAATTCATTTTGATGTTTAAAATGAGTAATAGCGGCACCTACTAGTCCTAGAAAGACCTATATTTTTCAGTCCTAGAAACGCCGGTCGTTAACGTTTCCGTTTTTTCTCGTCATGCATAACTTTACTTTTTCTCTACCTTTTTAAGTCTTTTGTGGAACGTTTTGTTGTGGGAACACTATACTTAACTCTTTTTGGTTTCCTCTTCTAAGTACGTTTTGTCTTTAATGTATTTTTTCTTCTTCTTTCTTTGCGTGCTTTTAGGGCCGCTGTGATTTTCTCATGACTTTGGAACGCTAAAAGCTACAGAAAGTGCCTGAAATTTGTTAACATAATTTGTGAATTTTACGTTAACATTATGTGAATTACTTTACCACATACATAACATAACAAACAAAGTCTACCTAGGCCGCTCCGGTGTCCTATTGGTTAGAGCGTCCTCTTCGGATGCGGGAGGTCGTGGGTTCAATCCCCGGCCGAGTCATACCAAAAACTTATAAAAATGGTATTACCAAGTGCCTCGTTTGGCGCCGAGCATTAAGAGGTTAGTGTTTGGACTGGTCGGCCTGGTGTCAGGATAATGTTACTGGGTGGGACAACATGCTACGTGTCAGCGGCATGATGCCCCAGTGCTAAACATCACTATAAACTGTCACACTGCAGACATTGTAGAGATATGACTGAAAAATTGTTAAAACTACGTTAAAAATTCAAATCACATATATAGACACACACACACTACGTTTCTGTAAGTAGATATATAGAAATATTTCTCAGAGGAAACATTGCATTGTCACGAGTATGGAAGCGAAGTCTAACAATACAAAATGTTTCCACTCAAGAGTTAAATATTTTCAATATATCGAATGAAAACACGCAGATTTTCTTTATATATAAAGGCACAAATCATCAACTTGCATAAGATTTTCCATTCCGTACCCATGCCATTAACAAGTGCATCGATAACACGAGTTCCTCAATTTTCAGTTAGTTTGGAATAGCGATGTTTCATACGAATTTGGATTTTACATATTATTTAGACTGCATATTTTGTCAAAATAATGACTGTATTCGTATGAAAATAAAGACATCTATTTTTTTAAATAAATTTCTAACGCGGTTTCATAATATTGCGATAAGGTAACTAGGAACGTAACAGAGTGGTTGAATCGGAAAGACTACAGTGAGTAGCATCTTTAAATAGAATATTTTAATGATTGTGAGTTTATTTTTAAGGATTTTCGTTCTGTATTTTGTTTACTTTTGCGTTCAAACCTAAATTTTTGTGTGGCCTTGGTAAGTTTGCAGTTTAGGTAGATAGCAGACGCTGTATCCAATTACGTTTATCACTTAATTTCGGTTTGCAATTAAAACTAATGAACGCTCGATTTATCCATCATTTTCATACACGGTTGTGATGCGTTGTCAATATAACTACATAAAACAATTATTAATATATTTAATCACCCAATGTTTTTTTTTTCTAAAAAAAACCCAAAACAAAATAAAACAAAAAAAACAACAAACAAATAGGTGTACATAGTACACAGTACATTTTGTTGTAGAGCATTACGTGTGTACAATATATGATATCCTTGTAATTCTTTTGTTACAAATTGTGTGATATGTAATGCTGTTGTTAAAATTTTTTTAGATAAGTGATGTCTCTGTAATGATTTGTTATAACTTGTGTAATAAAGTGCTGTCCGTTATGGATCACTGCCATCTCAGCTCTGTCTGCGTGAGTTCGAGTCTAGGATTCGGCAAATGTGGATATGTGAGAAAGCTTGTCAGTAGCTTCTCGTGGCTCGGTGTTTTCTTTTTCCCCGGTGATTTCCCGGTTTCTTCCTCCACCATTAATATTGGCCGCTATGAATAGCCTATCGTGTGCTGAAAAATGGGTTTAAACTCCACAAGAACAACAACAACAAAAACATTGCAAAGATATCATTTTTACACAAGTTATAAGAAAATATTACGGTGATATCATTTATCGCACAAATTGATACAAAATCATTACAAAAAAATCATTTATCGCACATATTAATACAAAAGCATTAGGAAGTATCATTGATCACACATTGTGTAACAAAATCATTACAGAGATATCATTTATCGAACAAATTGTGTGTAAAGCATTACATGGACATTGTTTATTGTATAAATTGTAATAAATTCATTAAATACGATATCATTAATCACACAAATTGTAACGAGAGAATTTCACATACATTTTATCGAGTGCATTACAGATAAAAAATGCAAAAGGGATAGAGAATTGCACACAAATCGAGCATTACACACACACATTAAAGCACATAAATTACAAACAACATTACAAAGATGTCATTTATCGCACAAATTGTAACAGAAACATTACAAAACATTTATCTCACAAAATTTGACAAAACCATTACAAGCAAATTGTAACGAGCGATTTACAAAGATACCTTTATAACAAGAGCATAATTACAAAGGCATATGATCAAAATAAACAAGCAACAAAAAAATCTTAATTTTTATTATCATTATTTCAAACAAATTTTCTGAAGATCGTGTATTTAATTTAGAAATTATGCAACATTATGGTATGATCCATGAAACGTAACATCACGTTATCATGTTTTCATCAAGTATCAGCGTGAGAAATAGAAGCGTTGTAGAGATGCGTTTAAGTTCAATTGTGTCCTTACTTTCTGTGCTACTATATTTCAACATTCCTGATAATTTAATGCACATGATAACAAAATAAAAAAACCCCACAAACAAAAAAGAATTTAATGCTAGTGCTTGCCAGTGCAATATATAACAAGTTGCAGATTGCACACGTCATGAAAATATGTAACGATTTTTCATTAGTGGCTACGTCAGACGGGGATAGAGAAAATGATCCGCTATGGTTACAGTATTTCCCTGTTTGTCATGCAACAAATTCTGGATCAGCCAACATTGGCTATGAGGGTACAAGTAATCTGCTTCTTCATTCAGGTACGTACTTTAGTATTCTACTTCATACTGAAGTGAGGGGAGCATTCCAAATTACCATATTCTCCTGAGAAAATCATTCGTCCCGAATTGAACTTGAATAACAGATTGATACCAATGTAACGTTTTCTTTGATCCAAAAAAGAGCAACGTTTTCATAAAAAATAAAAGGTTCGTCCCAGCCTAGCACTTGACAAAAAGAAAACTAAGTCAGGATAAGTAAAATATAGTAGATTTATTTTATATAAACATTGGAATCACACAGTACAGACAGTCATATTATATATATATATATATATATATATATATATATATATATATATATATATATATATATATATATATATATATATATATATATATGGTTTACCTATTAATGGGTATTGACATGTACCCAATGCTGGAGAAATGTACAGGTTTACAATTACTCCACAATTTCTTAAATACAAAACATTTTAAATTTTGTGGCTTAGTAAGGTTAGTAATTCCGTTACTTTACTTCTTTGCACATACACACATTACTACATATATTTTCTCTTGGACTGTTACCCAGGATTGGAGAGAAGATTTTAGAAGTATGTCTCCATACATGGAGAAATATGGTAATTTGGAATGTATTTCCAAATAGGATAAATTTATAGTTCATCTAACATTGTTATGGGTGGTTTTAATCCAATTTCAGTGTTACCTGAAGCATTGCCCTTGCTATGGTCTATGCTTTTTTTTAATTACAACCACACAAGTCGGTGTTTTGATGTGTGAAAGTCGCTTTCGTCTGCCGATGGAGACGTATTTATATACAAAATACGGTAGCTAATTGGAACTCAGTCAACCAATGAAAACGCGTAAGGTGGCGCTCACCAGTTATTATGTACTTTTGAGAGAGTGATGTATGTCAGGTGAAGTTGTTTGCATTTTAAACATGCACAGTGGAGAGAATGTTGGCATACCTATATACTACTTTCATGTAATGTGGCTGAAGTTACTTTGGATATTGTATTTTTGGAAATTTTAAATGATTTTAGGACACTGCTAACTAAAATGACTGCTCCCTTGTGCTCCAAAAATCAACCTGAATTTGTCTAAAGTATACTATTCTTGGTAGCCATTAAAATATGGAAAATTAATTTTGCCAAACTAGACAATACCAGCTTCTAAAAGTGCAATGAATGAATTATCAAATACATAAAATTTAAAAAAGTTATCGGCTTTATTTTTTTTAATAATATTCCTCTGAAGTTCGAGAAGTAAAAATGAGCAAGTAGATCTAGCACTTTTTTGAAAGCTGCACATCTGGAGTAAGGCCAAGCTGTATACTCTCTAACCTTTATTACACCCATCAATCATACATCAAAATAAAGGGAATTAAAGGTTCTTTGAACAATACCTAAGATATACAAAATCTCTTATAAATAGCCAGTATAACTAGTGAGGAAACCAGGGGAAACTCTTTGTCTTTAAAATTATGCTAAATACGAAACTGTAGAGCGCCACCTAACGCATCCCGCCTCGTGACGTAATTCTAATACCTCCACACCGGAGAGTGTGGTACTGAACTGCTATCGCGAGTCGTAATACAGATGAATTGAAAGAATTAAGCATGTTGATCAAAGAATCATGAAAGAGATACCTTGATATTTACGAAAGTATGCATCAAGGTAACTAAATATAGTAATATCGAGACATGGCATGTTTAATGTGTTTCAGAACGTACCTCAAGCGTATCAAGCTTCCATTGCGTACCAGGCTTCGGTTACGTGAGGGAATCTTCGTTCTTCTTTCCATCACGAAACCTCGCGAGGGAAGGATGCATTTGCGTGACTTTATTAGGAAATGAGGACATAAGGCTAAAAATTCGTTACAATGTGATCATATTTTTATAATATAAAGTAAATATGGCAAGAGTCTTACGGAAAAAGGTGATGAAATATCTTCAAAGAAGTGTGTCCCAACGTAATTCTAGACCTCACTGACCCAAGACAGGATCGGTGATCAGGAACAGAAGTGGTATGAAAGACGGTGAGCTCGTTATGGTACTATGTGCCAAATATGAAGTAATTATGATAATAATTTAATGAAAACTAAATAATGACGACTCTTAAAACAAATATGTACCCCGTATATATTTTTTTTTTACCTCTACTACCCCAGTCATGGTCAGAACACAAGGACAGAAGTGGCACTGAAAGAAGGGGAATATGAAGTGAGTTGTGCTTTTTGGCTTTAACGCCATTTTAGCACATGATACATGGTGGCCTGGGAAGAACCAAATACTCACAGGAAGCTACTTGCTAGCTTTCTCGCATACCAACAATAGTCGAGCCAAGACTCGAACCCACTTTAACAGAAGTGAGATGTGAGTGCCTTATGAAAGCGAGCGATTCTGACCATTTGGCTATCCGGTTCTCCTCCCAGTACCAAGTGAACAGAGGCAGGGGTTATGGAGAAACGAGCGATAAAACTTAACCTTGAACCAAAATATGTCCCCGATAAATAAATTAATCCCATGCGCACAACCCTGGGACAAGAGTGGAACTGAGGGCAGGGGGTATGTTATATATTTTAGTCTAAATAGGTAGCGAACTGAGTGGACTTATGAACATATAAGTGATGGTGACAATACATTCAAAAGAAAACTTCAACCAAAATTTATTCCCAAAATAATTATTTTTTCCGTGACTGTACTCGTAAGGTACGATTGGCACAAAGAGAAGTGGAGAAAATGATGATCCAATTATGAAGTTAATATGGTATGGTTTTTTGCCAAATTCCAAGTTATAGAAAAACTTTAGCCAAAGCTGTCCTCGATCTCAACTACACACCCACAGAAAGGAAAATTCCATGCGTACATCTAAGAGGCTTAATAAGTGAACAGTACGTTATATACCAGACATAATGCCTAGACACTAGAACAAACACGATTCTGAACTTTATCAACTGTTGGGTCAAAGAGTCCTTGACCGTTTAATACTCAAGGCAATAGGTGCCTTCCTTGCTACAACAGAAAATCATTTATGGGCACTACTTACTGAAGAAAGAGTTCAGTATAAAACTGTGTAGAACCTTATCTCTTCGGGTCGCTCTAAATTTGAGTTTTTGTATGCTCTGAATTTTTCATGCAGACATAGAAGCAAACTATCCACTATTTCTATAACGCAAGACGCCACACAGCTATATCAACTTGTAATATTGACTGTTTGGTATTAACTTATACTATTTTAGGGCTATGAGCATTCAACTTGAAAATAAATATGGAAATATCAGCATACAACACGTTAGTGTAAGGATGACTTAAACCTTTGACTTTTCGATCAAATATTATTTTTCCTTGCTAGACTTGAAGTATACTTTGAGTTATTTGAGGGTGTGATTTGACTCGAACTTAAGTTATCTTGCCGTAAATAAATGAATTGAGTTATTGTCATCTGACCCCAAAATGGAAATGTGTCTTTGCAAAGCCACAGAAGCTGACCAAGGTGCAGAAGAATAGTTATTGTTTGGAGATTACTGTGGACATAACACAAGTACAAGATCTTTCAGCAAGTGCTTCAAGTGTATCCCTAACCTTTAAATGTTTGAATTTGACCTTTGTTTTAAAACGGAGAATTATTTAGACCATCAATATCTTGCCACGGACCTTTAGTTTTCATAAACTGAATGATGTTGATGAATATTTTCACTAACAGATTGTAAACAAAAAAGACGCTCTAATCGGCAAGAAAACTAATCACATGAACATAAATAAAGAACTCTAATATTTTGAAAGTGAAGATAAAGGGAGAATTTAAATGACACAAGAAATAGCTATATAGTCAAAAAATATTTACTATAGTAAAGATATATATTTTCTTTATATGTAGTGATTTTGTGCCAACTATTTCCTGTCACCCCTACGTTCCAATGAGGACTGCCAGTTTTTGAAGATGAAGGCTCTTGACTCCTAGTGTCAAAGGCCTACAGAAAGCTCTGAACAATGGCAATACAACCAAAACTCCATCAAAATTTGCATGGGTTAAACTTTAATCAAACCATCTAAACTATTGGATGCAATTTAGAGAAATCACATTCAAAGTGCGTAACAATATACTCCTGATTGAATCAAGCTGCCTGGATTAGGCATGTTCGATGTATTAATTATTATAATATTGTCGTATATCAATCAATAACTCATTAAATCCCTTCTACACTACAGGTCAGACCAGCAAGACTGTCCTAAAATGATCTTTCACTTTGTTGTAATATTCTTAGGTTTGTGGATTGCTTTTGAAGAATAAAGACTATCAAACGTTGGCATGTGTAACTGATGGCCTAAGTCTTCCACCAGTAATCAGACTGGGCTGGAGCTTGAGACGATTGCAGCAAAGTCAACCAGGACATTATAGGTATTTATTACATAGCCATTTAATCTTATTTACTTGATCCGGCAGTTGATACAGCTGTTCAATACGTGTGTCCGTATCACAAACCCAGATTCTAAATACGTATCTGCCTTTTTATTTTAGACGGACTGAGTCGAACTTTTATAGGTCACATTTCTTTTTGAATTTCGTTCATATGGTAAAACTAAATATATTTAGAAAGTGTAAAAATGTGGGTATGTAATAAAAACAAAACCACACTTGTGTTTTGTACTGAGTCAGGGAAAAGAAGTTCAACATAGCTTATGAATACGTTTCACCCTGAGGGTCTCGACGTATCCCTACGCCATATCAAACTCGTTCTATCAAAACAAAACAAGTATGCAGCTTTGTGTATGTATCATAGCGATGGATGTATTGTACTATACCTAAGTTCAGGCCCGGCCTTATGGCAAGGCTAACGAGATAACCGCGTTGGGCCCCGCGTTTTTCCACAAGTCAAAATTTGTTGCTTTGGGCCCCGCACATCCTAAGGCCGAGGCCGGGCCTGCCTAGTTCTCCCTCTAACGTTAGAGTCCCAATTAAGGCTGCATTTATACTGTAACCTTAAATTGAAAGGAAAAGATAAAAACATGGATATTCCAGGTGGGGGGATTAGGCTGCCTTTTCATCAAACGGTGCAAATAAAAGTATATACTTTACGTTATGTATGTAGGTAGGGTGGTATTTGCATTTTTAGGTAGTCAGGTAGGTACACATTTAAAGGATTTGATTAATGGTAGCCGGTAACCCTCACCTAATGTTGAGAGGAATAATAGATAGTTCTTTAGGTCTAACCAGGCCTTCGAAATGAGACCCAAGCTGGCATCTACTGGGACGTTGGAAAGAGGGATAATTGGCAGGAGAGTGAGCAACTATCTATGGTCGTTTGTCTCCCTCCTTGGGAGAAGTATTAAAAGACTTTCTGCTTTGTCCATTACGACCGCTCCTCTGATCAAAGGGGGTGAGGATGGGCTATAAGAAGCTTTAAAGGATTTCTGGCAATTTTGGCTGAACCCCTGTTTAAAGCGCTTAGGCGATAGTCCCACCGATCTCTTAGGTGTCGCTCTACAGTTTTGCATAGGATAAGATTTTTAAAAGAATAGAATGTCATATGATTTCCTTACTGGTTATACTCACTATTTAAAAAGACGTATATCTTACGTATTGTTAAAAGAACATTTAATTCCGTTTATTTTGGTGTATGATTGATGGGGAGTAATTTGGGTTATAGAATATACAGCTTGGCCTTACTTGTGAAAAAAAAAAACAACCCTAGGTAGCTACGCTACGTCATTCTCGCTTTTTGGACTTCAGAAGTAAAAAAGAGCCGACTTGTGTTACATTTTATAAATTTTGTAATTGATACATTGTACTTTCTAAAGTTGGTATTGTTTTGTCTGGCGAAGTACGTTTTCCCTATTTCAACAACTGCTAAAATAGTGTGCTTTAAACTAATTCAGGATGATTTTTCGAGCATCTGGGAGCAATAATCTTGGTTATCTGTGAACTTATATCATGTGCAATTTCCACAAGTACAATATCCAAAAGGAACAGTCAGTCACAGTACATGACAGTAACAGAGGTATACTAGCATTCAATACAATGTGCATGTTGCAAATGCAAACAAATTCGCCGTACACCTTTCACTCTCTCAGAAGTTCATTACATCTGTATAGCGCCCCATTAGGTCGAGGACGCTTCTTCACATACTTAGTCATACATGGACCCACGATGCTGCTGATCTAGGAGACCTTTGGATGCCGAACAAAGATTTCGTGTCCAACAGTGCAGCCCTCAAAAGTTTTTTTGCTGTGGTCCAGACGAATCTTAGAAGAATAATAAGCAGCATTCCTAAGAAAGAGATAGTAGCCATAGAGAACTAAAGCAAGTGTACAAACAAAAAAACTTCTCTTCAAAAGGTTAAACAAGGTCTTGGAGAAACGGTCGGTGTGTGAGGTCATAGCGACAGAAAGTGTGCACTTTAAGTTCCATAGCAGTGAGTATATTAACTGGTATGAGTGTCCATGTCTTTGTGGAAAGCAAATTTATTCGTAAATTATAATGTTCTTAAATTGCTTATCTGATCACATTAACATTATGGTTATCCTCTGCAACTTCTGAACCCATCCATTCATGACGAAAACCGTCTTTCCGTCTGTATAACATACAATCGAAATGAACCTACTGTCACGGATTAGCTTTCCTTATTCCCTGCACGTGGCTACTGGTTTCCGGATGTAGACAATTTTAACTTAAGCGAAACACCTTTAGCATGCTCGCATTACGAAGGGTAGATGGGAATCTTTGTAATGCGATCGGGTAAGTATTGTCGTAGAAATATAATTTACTAACAATATTGCTTTATCCTTCAGATACGTTACCAGACCACATTATTATGATAATAGGTACTAGGAGGAAATGCTAAGCGTGAGTGACACTATAGGAACACGATTTCTCTTCTGAATGGATGAACTATTCTAACTTTAGTATAGCACAACTTAAGACACTTGGGAGATACCTTGGACCTGAGTGTTGTCTTACATGTATGTATGTATGTATGTATGTATGTATGTATGTATGTATGTATGTATGTATGTATGTATGTATGTATGTATGTATGTATGTAATGCTTTACGTTACCTCTGCATATATAGTGCCAGCTAAAGGTAAAGTCGGAAAAATACAAAACTGATAAATCCTTCCAAATAAATGTAAACATTAGGCAAGGGATAAACATAAAACGTAAACATGATAAAATTCGCTACAATGCATTTTAAACAGAGGATAAAAGTAACGGATGTAAGCTATTTAAAACATGATTAAAATTTGTTGTACAAAACGCGTTCTCTTAAAAATTCTGGGATGGCACGTCCTCGTAGTTTCTTTAAGCAGTTCACGTTAAATTACTTCCGTCTCACAAGGCAGACATCAACACACTCGACAAGAATATGCTCAACTGTCGGTTGAGATTCACCCTAAAGGATGTATGTTGAGTCAGTTGCGTCAGAAACGCGATCTGCACAATACTCGTCTCTCCGATTTGTTGCTTACGAGGGACACCACTCACCCATAGGGGATTTGATGTTCTTAAATTTGTTCATGGAGTTTTCATTCCACATATTTTGCTAGGTATGACGAACATACTGATTGATATATTTGATGTCTCTGTATGGGATCTTCCATTCAGAAACGGGTGAATGCATGACGAATTTATCCGCTCTTTTTTTGCCTTTTATGCCAATATGGCTACGCAGCTAACAATACATCTTTCTCAGACCTTAAGAGAACATATTGTTCCTGTAATATCTGGAATATTCACGGAGTTGTCAGATTTTAGATTATGCAAGACTTTCCATGTGGAAATGGAATCCAAAAGATGAAATTCGTTTGAGACGTTTCAGTTTAGTTACAAGCTCTCAGCATGACCGTACTTTGTGAACCGAAAACTTAATCAGGTAACCGGCTCGAGAGATAGTGCAATAACAACGCCAACTTTGTCGCCATATTTTACATGTCTATATACTACGAAAAAAGGATTTGCTGAAGACTTTTTGAATTTTTCAAAGGTCAAATATTATTTTAGGAGACTTTGATAACGACATTGGTGCGTCGGAAATGCATATTTTGCAATATTTCCAACATTTATATTTGCCGTTTGTAGCGAGGTAAATTTCGTATACCAAATGGTCGAATTAAATTTGTTTTCAGAACGTAAAAATCTAAGAATCTGGGATAAATATTACATCACTTATGGAGTTATGTGGATTAGAGGTAAGCTTGGTAGCATACCGCTTAGTCCATTTCGAAGGGCTGAGATGAAGAAAAGGTTTATTTTTTGTTTTTCATTTGAGTTTCCTCAAAGACATGCCCGGGCCTGTGGTTTTGCTTTTATGAATGAGGCGTGGTGATTATCGGGTTAGCCATCAGAGACAGATGAGATTCAAGTATCTCATTAGTAAACCCATGTCACGCAAACAGAAGCTGAAGAAAGTACATGCCAGCCATCTGACTCCGCTTTGTCCCGACTAACACGTTACATTCAAAGGCGATGCTGAAAATGGCTCGTATTTCGTGAGCTGATCACGTGGTAGTTACGAATACGATTATTTCACAACACCCTTTAGCCAAGAGGTCAATGCTTGTATAGTTGTACATTGCTTTCCTGCCTTTAGCTGCATAATCTTCTACGGCCGATGCAGAAAATTTCCAATGGCATCTGAGTGCACGTACGGGCCTGCAGCTATGCTTCTCTATTTGTGTGTGTGTGTGATTCGGATTTTAAGTTTGCTTTAAAAAAAAAAATTCAGTCATATCCCTATGACATCTGTAGTTTGGCAGTTTAGTTTATAGTGATATCTAGTATTGGGCATGGTGTCGCAGACATATAGCATGATGTCCCACCCAGTCACATTATTCTGACACCAGGCCGACCAGTCCTAACAATAACCTTTTAATGCTGAGCGTCAAGTGAGGCAGCTATTAATTCTAAATTACTAGGCGGGTTTTTCTTTACTTCTCTTGAGATCGAACACATTCTTAAAACAAAACCTGGTTGCGTTATCAGAACAACTGAGCCGTTGGAATGGAACCAAAACGTCATTGTCACTACCAATATCGTTTCTTCCATGACAAATTTTGTAGTATGACTAATTTCTTGTCCTAAATGAGAAATCAGCCAGTTCGGAAATGGAGGCTAAGAATAGTGCGATATGACACCATTCACTGAAAAACTGATTTCCCCTCAAATGTCTTAAAAGTGGATGACCTTCTAGTTGTTGTGATCGAATTAACGACTGAGACTTTGAAATCCTTCTCGCGCAAGGCATCCCTGACAAGGACCAGGCATTAAAAGGCATTTTATATGAACACGTATGGATTAGTGGCGATCTCGTTTTCTTGAGCAGCGTGAGAATCACAATATTTCTAGAGACATCTAAAGAATCAGATCATTAATCCAGGGTTTGTTCCCTCAGTACGTATCCTTGATATTCTGAATTATTTTCAGACTCAGACCTGATAATGGGAAGGTGTATGTTCCCATTTTCCTCCCAGCTAATTGACAGTGAATCCACATCCCGTTGTCGGGAAATGGGGAGACGAAGGTGGGCAGCTAGTTGTAGAACTTCGTCGCAAATAGGCCTAGTTTAGGTCTGCCCAATAGGACGATGACTTGATGGCAGGCGTAATGACAGGAGGATACTAGGTACGAAGCATTTGACCATTCCGTATTGAGTTGGCCAGGTTATTGTGCCTTCCCAGAAAATATCGAACTTCAGTAATTATCTAGCTGATATTTGGTACACCAAAGAAGGTATTCACATACAAGGTGGCAATGGTCTTTCAGGAGGTACGTCACAATGACCTAAATGTCCGACATTATTAGGACCGTCTTTACTTTAATGTGTTCCTTTCCATGTGTGCGATGCGTTGAGAAAAGCCTTCATTTCCAGAAAGAAGATATGAAGAGCCTACTTTTACAATGTCCATTTAATGCTGACCTTACAGTAACAATCCTGTTCTTCAACCCAACAGACTAGCGTCTGAAAGTTTATTTCCCTTTCTGGTGTTTGTAAAGGCCCTTCCTCTAATAACTATTGGCCCACTGTAGAACGGGGTGTTTGATCTTTGTCGATATAGTAATATGGTGAGCTATATGAGCTGAAATTGTGCGACACTATGACGATGGGCGATCTATAGCGCGTGCATATAAAGACCCGAGGTACAACAGGTCCGCCGCTGTACTGCATAGCCCGAGGAGTTGAACTCCCTCGTGAAATAAATGTCTTAGTTGACGCAGTATCCCCGGCACGGACGATACGTTCGTTCCGTTTGGGAGGCCGACGCACCAAGTTAACACGTGTTAAAAACTCCATATCCAGAAGAACAAAATGCTGAAAGGGTCAAACTTTTCTACATTGATTAGGTGGCACTCACCAGTTATGTACTTTTGAGAGAGTGAAGTATGTAGGGTGAAGTTGTTTGCATTTTAAACATGCACAGTGGAGAGAATGTTAGCATACCTATATGCTACTTTCATGTAATGTGGCTGAAATTTCTTTGGATATTGTACTTTTGGAAATTTTATATGATCTTAGGACTCTGCTAACTAAAATGACTGCTCCCTTGTGCTCCAAAAATCAAACTGAATTTGTCTAAAGCACATTATTCTTGGCAGCTATTAAAATATGGAAAATGAATTTTGCCAAACTAGACAATGCCAGCTTCTAAAAGTGCAATGAATGAATTACCAAATGCATCAAATGTAAAAAAAGTTATTGGCTCTTTTTTTTTTTACAATTTACCTCAGAAGTTCGAGAAGTGAAAATGAGCAAGTAGAGCTAGCACTTTTTTGAAAGGTGCACATCTGGAGCAAGGCCAAACTATACTTTCTAACCCATATTACACCCATCAATCATACCAAAAAAAGGGAAGTAAAGGTTCTTTGGACAATACCTAAGATATACAAAGTCTTTTTTTAAATAGCCAGTATAACTAGTGAGGAAACCCGGGGAAATTCATTTTCTTTAAAATTCTAACCCTATGCTAAATACAAAACTGTAGAGCGCCACCTTATCCAAAAATGCGCATGCGGGAAGTAAGGCTGTACGTAACTTTAACCAAAATCAAACTTACCTAATGTATGTGCAGTATATCGTCCAAAATGTCGCCTCGTTGTGGAGGACGATTTCTGTACAGTGATAATACACAGTTCGTCTTTGTGAGGGCCCAAGAGCTGAGATTGAAGTAGGGTGGAAGCGTTTGGAATTGGAATAGTACCTCACGGTATGTGCAGCGGAGGTATTTGCATGATGCCTTACGAAACGATATATGAAATATTTGCAGCGTCTCCGTTTTGAATTGTGGAACGACCGACTTATAGCCTAGTGGAGTGGACACACGTTGAAGGCGGAAATGTCTTTGACTAGGCTCGGTACATCAGGATAATAGTTCCATGATATGACTTCTATAAACCTGCAGGCAACTGACTCATCGAAAAGTCGGCACTGGAGTTACTGGGTCACATATTGTATGTTAGACATTTGGCAATTTCTGCAATCGAATAAAAATCATTGCCATTCCACTATTTTATCCCTGACCATGGCATCGGTTGGGTCTGCAGAAGCATTCAACACTGGCGCTGATTAAAATATCTTGGTGGTCAATGGGGGGGGGGCACCCCATATTACTCATTAAGCATTCCAAAGCGGGTAGGCCACAATCTTTCATGTTCCAATATTGTGAGCGTGTTCGTTTTTCTTTGCCCTTGAGTTCCTTAACAAAACGCTAGACCAGACGTCTTCTGTCGTCAAAGAATAAACGGGTGTGAAGACAAACATTTGTGCAGGACAAAATGGTATCGCGATTTTCCTCTATAATCTTAATTCGTTTACACTTTTTGCAATGTATTGACATTTTTATAATGAAAGAAAAAAAAAAACCCCAAACAAGTGCGTACAACAAATATACAAACTGTTTTTAAAAAGATGATTTCGCGTTACCAAGACTTGAATACAACAATGCAAAGCAATGTTGCCATTGCATTTTGTGTTGCCAATCGAAATAATAAATACAATAATGAACAGTAGGAAAGAATAAACTCAAGTAAATATGGATTATGGGTAGCACTGTTTACATTTGAAGGGAATGTTGAAACTGGCTACATACTAGATATCATTAGACACCAAGCGTGAATAAAGTACAGTTAACCTTTAGAAATGTTTCCTTCGTCTATAAATTATAGCTGGAAAGACGTTTCTCATTTTTCATGGAGGGCTGAATTCAGAGGTAGCATTTAGTAATCCTAATGATAATGTGATTGGGTAACATATTCTGATGAAGAAATACCCGATTAAAGCATGATAAAGTCCAGACCTAGGTATCATAAAGTCCAGACCTAGGTATCATAGGCATCATAAAATCCAGACCTGGGGGCTTATGTAGCCAGTGCAAGAGTCTACCATGTAACTCATACTGATGCCAGTTACCGCAGGCTGACAGAGCTAATTGACCATCCAAGCTATTGTCTGGCTGCCTCTTGGCCTAAGACAATAGTCAATATGGCCACCTATTGCTCATACCTGATGGGCAGGATTTGTTATGGTGTTTGTGGCTTCTTAGATGGTTCACTCAGTTCCCCACCCCTACCTCCTCCTCCAGTATTGTGCAGTTAGTGTCAATGACTCCTACCTGGACCCAAAAGAGGAAGAGAAAGACACTAGAAATTTTCATACTTTTATAAAAGCAATGACTCAGCTTGATCTCACATTTTGTCTGCCACACTGTGCATCAAAGGCATTTAAACACTCAACATGGTGCATGCTGAGCAGGTGGGATGGGTGTCACATGACACCTTGTTATAACAACACTTGCCAACTTACTGAGACAATACTGAATGACTGAAAGAAAATGCAGAGCAAAGAAAGCAAAAACAAACATAAATGTAAAGGGTGAAACTAATGTGAACGCTGATACAACTGGGATTCAATTTATGATAGCACCTCTAACTAGCATGTGCTCAAGATACCATCAAAAGTCAATTAAATGACATAGGACACAAAACCAAAATGCTGGGAGGGGCCCCCCCCGAGTGGCCGACTGGTCTAAAGCGATGTCCGTTACGGATCACTGCCATCTCACCTCTGTGTGGGTTAGAGTCTAGGATTTGGCAAATGTGGATATGTGAGAAAGCTTGCCAGTAGCTTTTCGTGGGTTGGTGGTTCTTTCCGGTGATTTCCTGGTTTCTTCCTCCACCATTAATACTGGCCGCCATGAATAGCCTATCGTGTGCTGAAAAATGGCGTTAAGCCCAACAATCAAATGCTGGGACTGGGTATTAAAAGGTCAGTTGTATAAAAAAATACAGGATTACAAATGAATGAATTGGTGTCAAAAGACATCAAGACTAACATGAAAGCTTGGGTGCCCAAAGATAAGTGTTATCAAGAAAGTACTAAGAAAAGAATGACAACAGTATGAATGATCAGCAATGATTAATGCATTAGACTGAGGCTGGAATTATCACTTCGGATTGGGGACCAGTGCCGAAAACATATATGTAATATTAGCACTGAATGTATCAGTTCAGATTGGGGACCAGTGCCAAACACATATATCTATGTAATATTAGCACTGAATGTATCACTTTGGATTGGGGACCAGTGCCAAACACATATATCTATGTAATATTAGCACTGAATGCTAAACACATATATCTATGTAATATTAGCACTGAAGTATCACTTTGGATTGGGGACGACCAGTGCCAAACACATATATCTATGTAATATTAGCACTGAATGTATCACTTTGGATTGGGGACCAGTGCCAAACACATATATCTATGTAATATTAGCACTGAATGTATCACTTTGGATTGGGGACCAGTGTTAAATACATATATCTATGTAATATTAGCACTGAATGTATCACTTCGGATTGGGGACCAGTGCTAAACACATATATCTATGTAATATTAGCACTGAATGTATCACTTTGGATTGGGGACCAGTGCCAAAAACATATATGTAATATTAGCACTGAATGTATCACTTTGGATTGGGGACCAGTGCCAAAAACATATATCTATGTAATATTAGCACTGTATGTATCACTGCCATTTAAATAGTTTTTAACTTCTTAAAACAAATACAGATCTTTTGGTGACTCAGAGTCTGGTAAAAACAAATTTTAATTTCAATTTCACAATAAATTTCCAAGAATGCTATTGCAGACATCGAAGGGTTCTTTATAACATTTTATTCATGTACACTACATTATTCATTGCAGGAGGCTGAAGATTTATCAAGATCTGTTTTCTGGAAAAGATGACTTTTCGATGTATGCTCATCTTTTAAGGAATTCAAAAAAACATGGGCCATATATAATGCGGATAAGCCACTTTCTGATTCATTTCAGCATGTTCAATAATGTTAAAAACATGCAATATTACAATGCCAGTAACGTAAAAGAGAAACAGTCCCTAAACATGCCTCTGAGCAAAAAACACCTTAAAATGAGTGGTATCGTACAAAAAAAACAAAATTTTCTCCAAACGGGATCACAGGAAATAAAAGCAGGACAAGCTACAAATATGGAATCTGGAGAAGGAAAGAAGAAAAGACATTCTTTGGGACTCCTGAACAAAATCCGTCAAAGAAAGAATTCATCAAAGTCTGAACAAGATGGAAGCAAAACTGGTAAAGAAAAAGACCATGAAAAGTTGTTAAAAAAAGGATCAATGGAGACGATCAAAAAAGTACCTCTAGAAGCAGTAGAATCTGATGATGTCCATTTGGAGATTACTCAAAGCAAATCTGTTGAAGGTGATGATAACTATATTAGGGACATTGTTCCTAACAAACCTATTGGAGATGGTGAAACAAATTCTTCAACTGGATTCAAAACAGATGGGCCCGATAAGGCTGCATGTTGTTCATTGGGAGATGAGAAGAATGCTGACAAGGATATTGAAATAAGAAAGAACATGTTTTCAGAACTTGAACTGTGTGAACCTAAGAAATACGAGGAGAATGGAATGGTCAAGGGTTCTGAGACAAGTTCTAGCTCAGCTTCGAGTATAATGCAGCAGCAAATGAAAGGTCTTCATGGCAACGTGCCAGGAGAACGGCGGTTGAGTATACTAGGAGGTGCTTTAAGGAGAAGGTCTCTTTTTGAGGAGGCAGTGGAGAACAACCAAAATAATGATTATGCCATCAATGATGCAATCGAGACAGAGTTAATAAACATGAAAAAGAGAGGATCCCTTTCTCTGGCACTCTTCAAAGACAATCAGATGACTGTTAAGCCATATGATGTACACCTGAAATCAAAAGCAAATTCCATAAAAAAGAACAATTCAAGGCAAAGTTTTACACATGACTCTCTAGTTAAAATGACAAAACCAGATGGGAACAAGAGTAATAATGCAAAACAGGGAAAGTCTAGCAAAACAAATAAGCAAGTGAAACTCTTAGGTAGCAAAAAGATGAAAACTGAGGCACACAAAGGCTGCAGACTCTGTGGTAATGGTACATGCCTGTATCCACTGGCTCCATGGCAAGAGTTACTGAAATGCCAGTTGTCAGCAGCAATGTACAATATCAAACATCATGATAAATTCAGGAACTTTTTCGATTCACACCGATCCGTCTTAGAGAGTAATCTCTTTTCACAGTCTAAGTTCACAGAGTCCTGATGTGTGTTATGGCATTTATTTCACAAATCATACATTACATTGTATTTTGTAGTTTACTTTGTATCTTACATTGTAATTTGTAGTTTACTTTGTAACTTTACATAGTATCCTGTATAGTTTTTACTTTGTAACTAGATTTTGTCTTATGATTAGTGTTCATTTAGTAACTTTATCTTATATTTGTGCAGTGTTTAGATTGTAACTTTAGGATGTATTTTTTATAGTGTTTATATTGTATTTTGTAGTGTTTGCTTGTAACTTTACATTGTATTCTGTAGTGTTTAAATTGTAACTTAACATTATATTTTGTAGAGTATTTATTCCGTAATGTTACAGTGTAATTTGTAGTGTTTAGCTGGTACCTTTACATGGTATTTTGTGTAGTGTTTGTAACTTTACATGGTATTTTGTATAGTTTACTTGTAACATTACATTTTAATTTGTATAGTGTTGACTTGGTAACTTTACATTGCATTTTTTGTAGTGTTAAGTTGGTAACAATACAATATATTTTGTATAGTGTATACTTTGTAACTTTTTGTAGGTAAACAGGGAGAGAAAATAAGAGAACTCAGTCACAAATGATTGAATTAATTAATGGAAAATAAAGAATTTAAATATTTGCTCAGAAAGCTGTTAGTAACAAAAGTATATGAATACTGGTCAAATGATAAAACTAAAGGCAATAAACAACAACATTGTTTTTATTACTGTTTTATGATTCTTGTAGATTTTAACAGTTGTCCCCAACATAAAAATTTTATTCACATTTACTTGAGTAAATTAAACACCCGTGAATGCAAATGATATAATTACAGTCTGCATCTCCTGATTTTCTATTTCTGATGAATAGTTCTACATAAAAATGTCATCGTAGCTATAAATTCTCTAAAAGCTTTTAAAATTTGTGCTGAAATTTTCTATACCCCAAACAGCACATTCCAGTTTTATAAAAATAACATTTAAGTCTTTTAAGTCAAATACTTTATACTGCTGGCACTTGGCATCAAAGTTTTTTAGCATCTCCATGGACGGGATGCCAATGAATAACAGCCTGATTGTACATGCCAAAGTTACATACCAACTGTAGTACTGGCATCCATCTGAAAAACTGGTTCAGAGAATCTAAAGCAACAGATGTGATGTTAATTGTGATAAAACAGTGTGCAACGCAGCTGTACCTACCAAAGTTCAACACAGCCCATGGAGAGGTTTAGAAAAAAAACGAACAGCACAAAAAGTGGAATTCATTCCTATTCACTATTGTGATTTGATTACTTGTGTTCACAAATGCACAAAGACTAAGTATTAACACCATTTACCACGAGTCACAGAGACTAAGTATTAATACCATTTACAACGAGTCACAGAGACTAAATATTAATACCATTTACCACAAGTCACAGAGACTAAGTATTAATATCATTTACAACGAGTCACAGAGACTAAGTATTAATACCATTTACGAGTCACACAGACTAAGTATTAATACCATTTACAACGAGTCACACAGACTAAGTATTAATACCATTTACAACAAGTCAAAATAAGATGATCCAACACATGGCAATTATGCATTTGTGAAATAAAATAGTCCACTTTTTTTGTTTACATCTGAAGGATGAATACAGCAAGTCCTTTTCCATACCTCCTTGGTTAAATATAAGTCAACTTTAGATATGAATCTTTGAATGTTAGGATCTATCTTTATTTTTTTTTCTTGAATTGCTTCTTCTTTTTATGTTCTGGCTCAAGGAAAGATGACTTATCACTTTCTTTTCTCTTTTTCTGTAAGTTGCTGAAAATAAATGTTTAAAAACGTCACTTTTACATTTGCTGTACATGATAATAAAATTTCAGATAAAATTTCTAATCAGTATGATATAAAAAAAACCAATTCAACTTAAGTTCTAATGAGCTCTGTAACAAAATGACATCAAAACAGTATGACATTAAATCAGCATGGATTTCCAAGGCATACCAGCACAACATAATACATAAATACAATCGGACAAAACACACCATCACAGCATCATACATAAACATTTTGTTACAAGACACATCATCACAGCATAACACATAAATACAGTGGGGGGAAACAAACAAACACAACATAATACATAAATACACTGGGACAGTGCACAAACTTAATGATTATATAGCACTGTGACCTGTTATGAGAGACCACCTGTCTTGAGAGATCATACTTTTCTGGCAGAAGGGTGGTCTTTCAAGACAGGTTCTACTGTACATAAATACTTTAATACAAAAAAAACCCATACCATCAAAGAATAATATATAAGTACAATGGAACAAAATACATCAACACAACTTAATACATAAATACACTGGAACAAAGCATACTAACACAGCATAATACATAAATATAATGGGACAAATAAGATAAATAATTTAAAACATAAGCAAGCAACTAAGAATTTTAAGAAGGTAGTAATTAGCAGTGAATTTAGCATTTAGGAAATAAAAGAATACCTAAATGTTAGGACCAGAATGGGACTTAATTAGAAGTTAAATGTTAAATTAGACTAAATTAAAAGCAAAGCACTAGAAGATAAGGACTGCCCAAAAAGCAAATGAAGCCTTACTTAAAAATTAATAAAATGGATGTGACAAAGGGGCACTTGATAGCTAATAGGACAAAGACAGTAAAACAGAACAGTAACACACATATTAGTTATCATCGTGGCAACAATGATGGGGGTTCTGAGTGTTTGTATTATTTGAAGATATTACATTTCAGTCTTTATATTACATTACAGTCTATTTAATGATCTAAATGAATAAAAATTATGTTCCTCTATAAAAGGGATTTGGTAACTCATTTCATAGAATGACAACTGCACATCTAAAAGACTTTTTCCCATATGTTGTGATTTTAATTCTAGGGTCATCTAACACAATGGAATATCTAAAATTGTATTTATTGTGTTTAAAAGATATCATCCAAACATAGTGGAGCACACATACTCATAAGTTTAAAGTCAACCAAGCCATAGACCAAAGTCTGTGCATCATTTGTTGTTTTCACAGTTCATAATAGCAGAGTTATGTTAAGCACTTAAAGTATTTTACCCACAGCTAGTGCCTGAAAAATTATGATGACTGGCTTGTCTTTTGTTGCAGTCCTTCAGAAAGAATGTTGGACTCTTTTGCAATCTTTCAGAAAGAATGTTGGACTCTTTGTTCAAGTTTATCTATCAGTGTCAAAGCTGGGTGAGGATTAGGACATTATTGACATCAGTATACACAGACATATTTAATAAAATACAACCAGTGATAAAATGAATTAAAGAGTAGATGTCCCAAGAATAATCTCTGAGCTACAGTTCAGCTACTCATGACACCCTTCATCTTAATTTGCTGCTTACGATTAGATAGATCCATAAAAGGCTTACTGAGCAATGATATCAATGATAGAAAAATTAAAGAGTAAAGGTCCCAGGATTGATCCCTAAGGGACCCTTTTTGATCTAAAGTTCAACTACACATGACAGCCTGCATCTTAACTTGCTGCTTATAATTAGACAGCTTCATAAAAGGCTTACACCTGGAAAAGATATCTTGAGGTAGACATTCAAAAGCCATAGATAAATCTGTCAGAATTGCAGCAACATGATTTATTCATCCAATCGTTAAGCCAACATAAAAAAGCATTCTGAAATCGATGACTTTTCCAAAATCAGAAATATTTGTTACAATTTGTTTTTAAAACAAGGATGTTAAATGGGTCTAAAATGATTTCTCAAGTAGCTTTACAGATCATGGTAGAATACTGACAGCTTGGTACTTACTTTTGTCAAGATGATTGCATTTCATTTGAAAATCTGTAACATGGCTCATAAGGATTGGTGCCACAACTTTTAATGCAGGTCTAACTTAAAATGTTTAAAAAAAATAAGTTACTAAGAGAGTGTTCCATGGAAGTCTCGCTTTTTCTTTTGATGTGAATCTTAAAGGATTATAATGAAAATGGGCTATTTTCTGTTCTCTCAGAATGTCTCCCTATCATATTGATTTTTTTGTGTTCATGTACAGGTTGTCAAAGAAACAGCATGTTGATAAGAGATAAAAGACATTACAGTTTTCAAAACATTCCCCTAGTGGCTGAGTGGTCTAAATCGATGTCCGTTACGGATCACCTCTAAACTAGCATGTGCTCAAGATACCATCAAAAGTCAATTAAATGACATAGGACACAAAACCAAAATGCTGGGGGGGGGGGGCCCCCCGAGTGGCCGACTGGTCTAAAAGCAATGACTCAGCTTGATCTCACATTTTGTCTGCCACACTGTGCATCAAAGGCATTTAAACACTCAACATGGTGCATGCTGAGCAGGTGGGATGGGTGTCACATGGCGCCTTGTTATAACAACAGTTGCCAACTTACTGAGACAATACTGAATGACTGAAAGAAAATGCAGAGCAAAGAAAGCAAAAACAAACATAAATGTAAAGGGCGAAACTAATGTGAACGCTGATACAACTGGGATTCAATTTATGATAGCACCTCTAACTAGCATGTGCTCAAGATACCATCAAAAGTCAATTAAATGACATAGGACACAAAACCAAAATGCTGGGAGGGGCCCCCCGAGTGGCCGAGTGGTCTAAAGCGCTGTCCGTTACGGATCACTGCCATCTCACCTCTGTGTGGGTTCGAGTCTAGGATTCGGCAAATGTGGATATGTGAGAAAGCTTGCCAGTAGCTTCTCGTGGGTTGGTGGTTCTTTCTGGTGATTTCCCGGTTTCTTCCTCCACCATTAATACTGGCTGCCATGAATAGCCTATCATGTGCTGTGATTTCCCGGTTTCTTCCTCCACCATTAATACTGGCTGCCATGAATAGCCTATCATGTGCTGAAAAATGGCGTTAAACCCAACAACAATAACAACATCAAAACATTCCAATAATTCTTAAATTCCACACAAAATTTTGAATGAAAAGCCTAGATAAATGAAGTATAAAAAATATGGATTGAACATCAACATCAAAGCATATATCAATGAAATAAGATTATATTTAATTAAATGTTCTCTTGTAGACACTGGTGGTTGCATTGCAGACTTGCATGAGTTTAAAAAGAACAGTAGCCTTAGTAAAGTAACATGGGTTGGTATGTCCATCATACTTGGAATTGCAGTGAGCTATAAATAAATCAAATATTAAAAGCGATTACATTTTTAACCTTCCAAATACAAAACAAGAATTTTGATATTAAAAGTTTATAAGTCAAGGTGCATTTGTCCAGTATGACTCCTCACAAGTTAAGTTATTCAGTGATAAGAAGCCACAAATCCTGCATCATCAAGATGAATTAAAATTTTACAATTATGAAGGCACCGGTGAGAGACCATCTCTCTTAAGAAGACATTTTTTATAACCATGATAGTTGTTTTCACAAGAGGAAAGCACACTATTTTCTATGGCAGAAAACTTTTTTTAAAGACTGCTAAAGGATTATTCCAAATTTATTGGTAAACTTTTGGGTTTGGACAGCACAGCATTAATGCAATCACTTTTGCACCTCTGCAGTGCAAGGTTCAATTCCTGGCTCAGACAAGTGTAGGGAATGTGGTTGCCATTCTATGATTTTCCTTCCTCCACATCATCCAATAAATAAGCCACACAGTTTATTGTGTGAGGTTAAATACCATATGTACTTGCTCATCAGTAAAGTCAAACTAAAAACAACAAAGCTTCTGATCTGCTTTAGCATAATGAACCTGCAGATCTTGGTCTATAATGTTTGTTCTATCGATTATTCCTAACATACTTCAATGATCCAGATCTGCCAGTGAATTATCCGAAGGCATATCTGAATCTCTGTGGTCTGTAGTTGGACTTATAAGTGAGTATATATGGTAAGGTCAAGACTTTAATTAGACATGGCATAACTGGATAAAATTTTCTAATCCCAACAACAAATTTACAGCAACTACTGCCAATATAACATACACATGTGCCATGACTGGAGAAAATGTCCCAATGAACCGCATGATGCTAGTGTAGAAAACTTACATCATACCATGGAATTTCTAAGGCAATAATGTAATATGCCTCTTTTAATATTTACAACTTCTGCATGAAAAAAAAAATGCATTATATTTAGGAAAGAAAGACCTTTTCAAAACATGCAAAACCTGAAGTTGGACTGCTTCTGTGGCCTTGTATTTAGAGCATCTGCCTCAGATGCGGGAGATAGCGGGTTCGAACCCCCCAGGTAAGTCATACCAAAGATTTATATAAATGGTACTAACAGCTGTCTTACTGTGCTTAAATTAAGAAGTTTGTGTTAGGATGGGTGACCTGGTGTCAGGATAATCTGACTGGGTGGGACATCATGCTACATGTCTGTGGCATGTCACCCCAGTGT